>JASCZW010018158.1:0-15919 GCA_034211315.2 Aedes japonicus
TCGAAAGAAATTTCGCAGTGTATTCACCTGAAAAGAACGAAAATAAAAACTGGAATTTGTACGGTTTCCACGCAAATTAATGGGAGTTGTCACTTTTACTTTCGGAATGGAACGAAATGTCACCTTCACTTATGGAATAATCGAGCGGAATATTTCTTCGAAAGTAAAAGTGACAGCTCCCATTAGTTTACGTGGAAACCTTACAAATTCCATTTATAGTTTTCGTTCTTTTCAGGTGGATGCTGCTCCAGAAATTTCTTTTCGAATCTTGACTTTTCCGTTTCAGTAAACGGAATTTAATGTGGGTTTGGGATAGAAAAAGAAATTTCTCTCGAACACGATAACGACCTTATGAAGGTGACATTTCGTTCCATGTAGATCAATTGTCAAAATTCCGCTTGGTAATATTGAACAAAATTCCGTACCCTCTTTACTTTTTAGGTCAATACTGGCCTTTATCGAGAAATAATATTTTAAACATCATACACACTTAGATTTTCTTACAGAATTCTGTTAAAAAATTAACCGAAGTCGATCTCTTAAAACATTTTAAAATTAAAATTATCTTGTTGACATCGTATAGCCAACAATCAATATGTAACTAGCGATTTGAAATTGGTTCACTGTTGTAGAACCCCTTGGTCCGAATTACACCTTGAAGCCAGCACCTTGTTATACATATTTGCGCCTTTGTTTTGATTTGCTGTGTTATTTTGACAGAGTATTTGAGAGTGTGTTCATGTGAGTAAGGGGTGCATTATTGAGCTTGGGACCGAGCTTGGGACGATGCTCTAGTACTGACTGAGCCAAGAAAAAAATCGTTTTTGTATGGGACCTACTGGTCTTAGAGTAAGTCTATGGTATAGCTATCGAAAGTATGTAAAAATAAGTAGCGAAAAATCTGTAACTGAGGTCAAATTAACATAAATGGGAACTTTTCACCTAACTTCTGAAAACACCTTATGCAGCCATCTTGTCAAATCAGAGGAAAAAAAGTTCGGAAGTGGTTGACGCCTAGGAAAGATAATGAAAAAATAGAGTAAAAATAATGCTAAAATGCACAGTATCCTAAATAAATTAAATGAACACTATGAAAGGATCGTCTGTATCTTCCGTAAGTAAAATAATCACATTATAATCATGAATTTTTGGTGCAGACTGAAATAATCTGCTTTTTTTACTATATTTTTCTTCCTATTCAAAAGGATAAAGATTGGACTCGGAAAAAATGCGGCACTTTGTTTTTTGTGTAACTTTTAATCGCGTGTAATTAATGAAATTTTGAGTAATACTAGTTAATAGTGTTATGATTATGTGTGCAAAATTTTATCGCGATCTGTCAAGTAGTTTTCAAGAAGATGCATTCGAAACAAGAAGAGCTACGCCAGCAAATCTTGGGCGCGGTGATCGATAATCCTGGTCAGTCGCACAGATGGATCGGCAAAAGGCTTGGAATCCACCATTCCAATGTGTCCGGCGTTGTGAATATATTCTAGGAGACGAAGACCATCGAGCGGCGCGCTGGAAGCGGCCGAAAACCGAAAACGGAATACCCAGAGAAGGCGCGGAAGATAAGGCAGTACTTTAAGAATAACCCAGTGGCGTCTCGTGAGAAAATTAACCAGTTGTGCACTTTCTTTCGAACCCGGACGTCAATTTTGACAACAATATCTTGCTCCTTAGTTACTCCTTTGCCGAGTCTCTTGTGATATGCCACAAAAAATATCTTGTCAATGTCCCGAAACAACAGAATAAAATTGCAACTAGTCAGTGAGTAAAACTACTCTGTGCAGACCACAAAGTGCACAAAACAGACACTAACTCATCGGCAATCAAGTTATAGGGAAAAAACATCTACAAACGATCCACGTGTGGTATATACAGGATCTGGTGCACCATTTGAAATGCCCAGTCTGCGAGTATTAACGGAGTATTAAATCGATGAATTTGATAATACATGAAATATACAATTTTAGACTGTGCAGTGCACGAGGTGCACATATGGACAAGACGCTACTGGAATAACCCGATCCTTTCCACCAGAGACGTGGCCAAAAAGGTCAATTCGTCGAAGTGGTTCGTCCACAGACCATGAAGCGGGCTGGGCTACGTGTTTTTAAGGTCAAGAAGGCGCCAAACCGGACTGACAAGCAAAACACGGTGGCCAAATTGCGTGCGCGGAAGCTGTACCGTGAGTGGCTGGTCAAGCCAGGCTGTCTCGTCATGGACGACGAGACATATATCAAGGCGGGCACAAAACAAATCCCCGGCATCGAGTTTTTTGTCGGTACGTCTCGCATGGAGGTTCCGGAAAAGTTCCGGAAGAGAAACATGGACAAATTCGCGAAGAAGTACCTGTTGTGGCAGGCGATCTGCGAGTGCGGACGGTACAGCAAGCCGTTTGTTACAACCGGCACCATAAACAGGCAGATTTATCGAGAGGAATGCTTGCAGAAGCGCTTGCTGCCCTTCCTCCGCTCTCACCGTGGTCCCACGCTGTTCTGGACGGATCTCGCTTCGTGCCATTACGCCAAGCCTGTCATGGATTGGTACGAAGCGAAGGGCGTTAATGTGGTCCCGAAGGAGGCGAACCCGCTAAATACACCAGAACTTCGTCCGATCGAAAAGTTTTGGGCGATAATGAAGAAGAAGTTGAAGAAAAGCGGAAAAACATTCAAAGCCGATGAAGCTTTTAAGAAAAACTGGGAGAAATTGTGTAATGAAGATGGACAAGGCCTCGCCCAAGATCTCATGAGCAGTGTTAAGAGAAATGTGCGAGCATTCAGCTTGTGGTAGGAAATTCAATAAATTTGATCCCTGAAAATTTGAGAAGTATCCGATTTCAAATGAATTTTTGGTGATCATTTTTGTGTGTCTCATTTTTTCCGAGTCCAGTCTTTAGACCTTCTGTTGATTAATGGGTAGCTTCAACGTTACAGTTTGTGACAGTTTTGTCAGCCTGCTCCCTAAAAATCAGCTTGCTGTCTAGGGAAACGCCAAGGTGGACAGCTGATTTGGTCCATTCCACCGTTGTGTTGTTCAGGCTCATTTTACAATCCTCAGGCGGAACAAGTTTGGGAGAGTTGGAGTGTGGGAATAGCATGACCTGGGTCTTTGCTGCGCTGATACAGATCTTCCAATCAGTGAAGTTTTCCTACAGGCCATTCAGGCTTCGTTGCAGTTTTGTTGTAAGCGCTTTTGTTACCCTACCATTGTGGAAGACTGCGGTATCATCCGCAAACAACGACAGAGATCCATTTTCAGGGAACGGGGTATGTCCGAGGTGAAAAAGTTGAACAGAAGTGGACGCCGGCGGAGATCTCTTGCGCATCGGAAACTGCACCGTGCAGTGAAACACGAAATGTCCAGTCCGACAAATATTTTTTTATTATCTTCACTAGGAAGATGGGAAGATTGTATCGTTTAAGCTTGTACGCTAGGCACTCATGCCACACGTCATCAATGGCATTCTCGATGATTTAGATGATTTAGTTACAGACTTGTTCCGTCTGAGGATATGAATGACTCGATTAAGTTGGTGAACTGTTGAACGACCACGTCCGAAGCCAAATTGTTTGTCGAGCAAGATGTTGAGTTCGTCGGCAGATGAAAGAAGCCGACAGTAGATCGCTTTCTCAAACAGATTGGATAACCCTGAGACCTGGCTTTTTTTTTTTATTTATTTATTTTCCGTCGGCCTATTTCCTCACATGGTGACAATCACCGACGCCAGGGAGACGACTCCACCACCTGGACCCTACCTAACGACTATGAGCCGGGACCAACGGCTTTACTTCGCTTCCGAAGGAAGATGTGACCAAGATTTTTTCGCCTCAGAAAAACCACCGACGTCGACTGGGATTGAACCCAGCCCCACTGGGGTGCCAGTAGCAGTTACGTTTACCACTACACCACCGACGTCGGCATTGAGACCTGGCTGACTGGTCTATAACTTTTTGATGGGGAAGGATCTTCCCCAGATTTCAGGATGGGGATGACTTTGGCTGACTTCCAACACGAGGGGAAGTAGCTAAGTCGCCAAGCATTGGTTTAAAATCAACGCCCGAACTAGGAGCTCAATTGCATGAACTGCAAATTCATGATGTTATCGAAACCTGGGGCCTTCATGTTCTTAAACGCTTTGATATAGGTCAACAATTCGTCAGCTGAGAAGCTCGCTAACGGCAGCTTCTGCGGACTGACGATGTTTTGTCCAAGTTTGTGGGAGCTGACGAAGTGTTGACCTATCTCAGCAGCCATCTCTGCAGGAGTTATCAAGCGATCCTTAGAGCCATTGCTGTTTAGTGGGATCAACGGTGGAATAGGCCTTGGTTTAGTTTTAAATTTTTTATTTCGACTTCCAAAACGGCTTTGCACAATCTGGGAGAGAGCGGATCTTGTCGGAAAAATTGTCATTTCTTAGGTCCATAATTCTGTCCTTAAACAACTTTGTCATTTGATTGCAATGACTTTTGAGAGTAGGCAGAGCAGTTCGCTGGTATTGCCTTCACATCGCGTTGCGCAATTGTTTCAGTTCTTTCTCTTAATGAGTACAGAGTTGCTCACCTGATCTATCACTGGAACATGTTGCTCCCGGGCCTGGGAGATCGCTTGCTCGATGCTCTACAGCTGCCGTTCGATGTCATCAACCGACTCGAGGTGCATGTGGCGCAATGGTTGTTCCGTTTGGTGATTCGATGCCGGTTTACCGAGGAGCCAACTTCCGCCACCACCGGATAGTGGTCCGAGCTGAGCACCTGGTGCACGATCGGCTTGGCGATGGTGTTCCCCATGTTGGAGAGGAAGATGTCAGTTGTAGAGTGGGCCCCATATGTAATGGCCCTCTTCCAGGTCCACCTGTAGATGCCATTCCGGTATTCAGGTCATCGGCGATAATAAACTGCCCTTGTCTTCGAGTTAGTTTGCGGATGTCGTTTCGTAGCACCGTTGTTGTTCCGTTGGCAGTGGTGGATTGCTTTGGACAATAGGCGGCGATGATGGTGATAGGGTCGACGGCAGATTCAACCTTAAGTCCGATGGCTTCGATAAACTACAGCTGGAAGCTAGGAAGCATGCGGCAGTTGATATTGTTGCGCAGGGCGATCGCAACTCCTCCTCCAGCAGAACCGCATCGATCAAGTCACACAAACCGGTAGCCTAGGATGGAGACGCTAAATTCAGATTTGAGGTACGTCTCCGTGATGATAGCGATGTCGACGTCGTTCCTGTTGAGGGTGTCACCGAGTTCGATAATTTTGTTCCGGATGGAACAAGCATTCCAATCTAGGATGCTGATGGTGCGTTTACGGTCCATGCTTCCAGAGGAACTTCATCGTCACGGATGTGGCGGCTTTGAGCGGGAGTGACGTAGTTGGCAGTAGAGTTCTCGAACGAACTCGAGCATTTGTTCCGAGTCGTAGAGCTGTCTATTGTCGGGTGGTTGCGTGGAGCTACTGCAACTCGGATTGTCGGTGGCGGCTGCCCCAAAACGATGCTGAGCTGGCATGGCGGTGATTCAATGGGATCGGTGGTAGGTTTGCCACTTGGTACCGAAGCGTCGGGAAATTCTCCTCGTTCATCGGAGGTGGTGGACGGCGTTGACCAAGCCAGGACTCGGTGGATGCCTGCTTGCGGATAGCCTGAGAATCCACACGTTTGGAGCAGGCTCGATTACTGTTCTCATGATTTGCGCCTCAGTTGGCGCACTTCAGTGGGTCACCTTCGTCTATCGGGGCACAATCCTTGGTGGCGTGTGCTCCGGCATACTTACGTTTTTGGTATAGCAGTTTCGACTTCCGTGGCCGAACGCAATACAGTTGCCACACTGCGTCACGTCGTGCTGCTTCGAGCGATATCGGTCCACTCGACGATATTGGAACCCTTCTCAATGTGGACCAGATAGAGTTGGTCCCGGTAATTTCCCAGTTGCTGACGTCTGATGGGAAACACCTTCTCAGGCTTCAGTGCCAACGCTTGCAGCTCGGCGAAGATTGCATCTGGAGTGAGCTCCGGAAGGCCGCGCAGAATCACCTGCAGCGGCTTGCTTCCGGGTGCGTCGTGATTGTAGAACTCGTGTTGCTTGACAACTAGGTGAGCACCGACAGCACGGTTGTCAGCCTCCGTCGAGCAGATATTTTTTGTGCCCTTACTGCACTGCCGTGAAACGCATATCAGTCCCATCTTTGCTTGATTTACTATTCATATGGGACTGATATGCGTTTCACGGCAGTGCACAGCTTGCACAGCGGATGAATTTAGCTCCTGAGATAGATCTTGAGTGCAGTAATGTCCTTTGACGTGGTGAAGAGCGGGGGAATCTTTACCTTCTTGGCCACCTGCTGTTCCGGGAGCATGGAGAATTGATTGCTCGCTAGTAGTCGAGCGTTAGTATCCACTGGACCAGCGTCATCATGGCACAACCGCTTGGAGCTGCCCGGTTGCGGTAGAGTTCTGGAGTGGATGTCACCGTGGGTCGATTTTTACGACCAATTGCCACGGCAATAGGTCAGGCGGGAAAGTTTGCCAAACTTTACAGACTTTTTTTCTAGTTTGCCAACATCAGATGGTGAGCAAGCGCAGGTGATAAACGACACCTCGCCGTCTCTCGCCATTCGTCGCTCAGAATAGTCATAAATACTGATTAGCTGCTTTCTTAGATATTGAGGCTTTCGATAACGTGGATTTCAATGCAACTATGGAAGCAGTGAATACTTCTATTATAACCAATTGAATTTACGGGATGCAGATTGAGCGAAAGGGAAGTGATATATAAGGCAAAAAGTCGATGTTTCATACTCATAACGAAAATAAAACAATCATGATTCATCTACAGCAAAAACAGTAGCGATTAGTCGTTTTAAACCCATATAAGGCTGCTGGATCTTGGTGATCAGTAATATCATGACAATTACAAATTACCAGTATGTCCGCAAAATACTCCCGCAGCGGTAGCGCATTATTTTGTTTAAGAGTCGTATTTATAATACTTATTGCCTATAGTGCGTTGCACTACTGCCATCATCCGTGATGTACAAATGCAAATATATTCTGTACTATCTCCATTACCCCTAATATAGTGGATAAGTATCGTGCTATTGTTTGCGGTTAACAAGAAGCCCTAGACCGACGAAAAGTGGATACCATTTTTCCAATCAAAGAACAGATTGGCACTGATAAAGTCCCAATAGGCCGTCATGTGGAAGCCAATGTTGCTGTAGACGAAAACGTACTCGCTCAGTGCGAAAAGTGAATACACTAGAATCGAATAGTTGCCTTTTATAGTTTACCAAAGTATGGTAGCTTAATGCAAAATTTGAAAACTTACCTCCCGGTTCGCAGTAGGAGTTATGTCGCACAAAAAAGTAAACTGCCAGCAATATCGAACAGAGATTGGCTAAAAACAGTCTTTTTTTGTACATCACAGACTTCCGTTCGGACGCAGTCAGTAGCTCTCCCTCGCGGGTCACCATATTGATGACGATCAGTGTCACCATATAGATCATCGATGCGATTACGAATGTGCTGAAGCAAAATTTGTGCACATCTAAAATAGAGAATAAATCGAACTAATTACAGCTGATCAAACAAAACTTGCCACGCCTTACCGTAATTCGATACAGAAGTCCACATAGTCAGTCCTACCAAAGAACTAAGCTCGGTAATGTTTAGAATGCACGCAAAGTAAGCCAGCTCCTTCCGCCTCTTCCGCAGTAGTCCAATGTGGAAATTTTTGTACAAAAATGCAATAGCATATCGTGGAAGAGCGTGTATCAGCACCGAAAACTGCCACACGAATCGCTGCGGCTGATAGTTGCCGATGGCAGCCGACAACGAAGGCAGAAAATTGTACACCATGCAGTGGGTTGCATTGGCTTGCTCAAAGTTGTACAGCAAGGACCACACGACGCAGAACAGGAATCCCACCACCGGGAACATTACCGTAATCACAGCTAACTTTCCAAAACGTACACGGATTGCGCTCCGACCGGACGGCTCCTGACCACCGGAGCCGGGGTCAACGAGCCGCTCGTACTGGGGCAGCATTATCGCAAGGGGAGCGATTTAGTTCTTTGCAGCCAAATGTCCCGGTTAGTGGAGCCTTGGGATCGTTGAAAGAATCATATTTTTGGGCACGGTACTTATCGAACAACAACTACGGGCACTAATTTAAAAGTAAACAAAATACTGAACACGCAAAATGACATTTTCTGACACTGAAAAAAGTAGGAAATCGGCATCTATACACGCTTGTCAAATTTTACCCTAAATAGAGTTAATTTTACTTTGTTTGGTAATGTCAATAGTGATAACGGAGAGTATGGCAGATTGCTTTCAAATATGATCAGTGCACTTTACCCGGATAAAAATAACAATACAGTTACAATACAATAACATAGAATAACATTAAAACCTATTTCCGACCATGAATCATATTGTTCGTGAATCAGATAAATGAAAAATGCATATTGTCATTACAATAGATCTACAATTCATTCACGCAGAGAAATAGATATTTTTTTCAAAAATAAATCACTTTGAATTCAAAGAAAAATATTTTTGACTCAGGGCCTAATTGCAATTTTCTTTGAATCAAATATAAACGATATTTGTTTCAAAGCAAACATGTTTTTGTTTTAACAATCGAGTTTCCATACGACTGGATGTAGATTCAAAAATATTTTTATTTGAATCTAGCATATCGTTATTTGAATCAAATATATTATTTTTTAGTTCAATTAAGTCCTTTTTATTAAATCAAAACCAAAACACTTTGACTCAAAATAAAAGTTCGATTGGTTTAATATAAAGTCTAGTTGATTTCAATAATACAATTTCAGGTCTGCATTATATTTCTTTATTTTATAGGATTAAAGTAAAGATCAACGTTTTGGCTTCCTTGATATTTTGCTAGAATTGCCTGTCCTCTTGCCGACGTTTTTAGCAAATAAGTTGCTGTACACTCAGCTCTTGAAATGTCTTGTTGGCTCGGTTGTTGGCTAGCTGATGTACATGGAAGCAAAATTGCCAAATCAACCAAGGGAGGGATATTCTGGATCCTGAAAGAAAAGATTTCTGATTTGATTTTTATGATTTTTTATGGTTTACTTACCAAACTTATTCTCCATGCGTTTATACCATGGATGCATTTCGTCCTCTCCGCCAAAAATGGCTGCTGTATAAACTCTTCCACCTCCTTCCGTTCGATGATTTTCAAAGTTTCGATTGTGTAGCAATTCGCTGAAACAAGCCCAAAATTTAGAATTGTGAACATATGTAATATAAATTTACATACCTAGAAATATACCAATCACTGTATCGCACAACTGAAACGATTTTAGCAACTCAGTAGTTTCGAATTCGTCCACCTTTAGCTGATCAACGTCTAGTTCTTCGATAAACATTTCCTCCAACGAGTCCATTTTGCAGTTTTCGTGATTAAAAAATGGCGTGATGGAGATACACACATGCACAAACCATCCGACTATTTTCAAATGATTTTGTTTTCAAATCAAATGGAAATATTGTTGATTCAAAAATATATATTTTTAAAACAACGCTGAATGGTATTAAAAGCTAATCAATATTTTTTTGATTCAAGCAAAATTATCTATTTAAATCAAAGCGCTTGTATATTTGATTCTAATATTCTGTATTTCTTTGCGTGTTCTATATGCTAGGATTTTCAACAATTGCTAAACAATACAATTAACAGTAATTGACTCAATTTTGTTCGGAAAATAATGATTTTTTCTATAGTTAAGATACATAACAACCTCCCTTTTCTATTGTAGGTGGCTCAATTAACATTAGATTCTATTGTGGTAACAATAACATAAATTGTCATCCTATCGTTGTGAACAATACTATTAATCGTAACTACTATAGATTCTATTGTATGGTTACAATATATTCAATTGTAAATCTATGAGATTTTTTTATTCGGGAATCACCCGAAACTCAAACAAACAAAAGCTCATCACCCGCAAGCAGCAACTGCCGTTTTGTTGTTTGGATCGTTTTCAGGTGAATTTGTGTAAACTTTAGATTGATATTTTTTCTAATAATCATGATTCTATCATCTTTTAGCATGATGGAGAATGGAGAAGGTGACAAATCAAGACGATGGCGAGGGGCGATCAACTTATGTTTTGAACTGAATTGTGAATACATGCATGGAAAAATACGCGAAAAAATACATTAAATTTCGTAAAATACGCTGAAATCAAATAATTCACAGAAAAATACCCAAATAAGTCAATACTCTGAAATACTTATAAAATTACACGTTACATGAGTTAATTTAAAAAAATTAATGACAAATACAACATGGAACCAATTTTGTAATAGAGCTTGTGTATCATTATATCTGACATGTCTTGCAAATGTAAATAAAAATAAACCCGTTATCGAGCCCATTATGTGTTTTTTTTTAAATGAAATATTGGCATGTACACGAGCTTAAACAATTTTCAAACTTTTGTACACTTTGTTCATAATATACCATCACCAACGTTTATAAATATGATATATGTGCATTATTGTTTACCGTTTATGTCACTTCTTTTACTTGAGTAACATAAACGAATAACATTAATGCAATAACTTTATAAGTTATAGGACCTATAAGGTATTTTACGAGACAGATTGAGTCAGCTGATTTTCTCCTGTTTATCCACTTTGACATTTCATGTTGGGCCCGACTTGTTTACTTTTTTGTATGGCGACGATCAAAACAAAAACACCAGGGAACAACACTAACAACATCATACTGCTTCAGCGGCCCAGGAAGAACTGTCATTGATCTGTCTCATAAAATACCTTATTCCAAATGTAATCGTGCTGTTTTCCGTTCCGTCTCACAAGTCTCCTTCATTTTCAAGTCGGTTCTTGATTTGTTTAATACTACGTTGGTGCAAAATACTATTTGAAAATGGATTCCACAGATCTTGCTGTTCAAGACAATTTGTTTTGGAAGACAGTAGAGGAAATCTCAATGGAACCGATTCCTTTATACCTCAAGAGAATTATTACAGCAGCGGGTTATGCTCGGTACAGTGCTTTGAAAAATATTTCAGGAGAATTTAAAAGTGAAATAGAAGGTTTTGCAAGGGAGCAAATGACGATGTTCCAAAAAACACCCGAAAATTTTCACATATTTCATCGCGATCCCCGACAATTTCGGATTGTTCCAGGGCACTGGAATCTGCTACAGGAGGTATCGAAGAAGCTCTCAGAAAACAAGAAACAGTTCTTGAAGGTACGTTTTCCGTTATAAGTTTATTTCTACATTTGTTACATGCTAATTTTCCTCACAGTTGCAGCGTAAGACCAATGAATCAACTCCACAAGATGACTATCATGTTCCGTTTTTAAGGCCGAAACTCACAGATGCTGCTAATGGAAATGGAACCTCGAAAAAAGCTTGTGATGATGAACAATCCACTATAATTCTATCGAAAATCAAGGCGTGGCTGGAAGCAAAACGAATGTCAGTACCGCAACGCATACAAATTGACATTTTGGGATCTCGTCGAGCTAATGTGATGTGCTTTCATTGCAACAAATCCGTAGCTTTGAGTACTCGTGATAACAAAAATGGATCGTGGGGATGGATTGTATCCAACTTTACTCAACATGTTCAGGAACATGTATCTTGTAAGAAAAATACTCTGGATACATATTTTCGTCGACCTGCTTATGCGGATTCGCCAACAGTTCAGCCCACTGCTGAAAATGCTACGAATATGAATACTGAAATGAGATCCTCACCTGACGATAATGGATTGATGCCAAGTAGCTCTAATGTTCCAGCTCCACCCGAGGCTTCATCTATTACTCTAAGCTCTGATCGAGGCTCTGCTGAGCCGATGCAGAAATATGAGCTCATCCTCTACGAAGATGTGCTTGAAAACTATGGTGATCTTGAGTTTCTCAATAATACTTCCTCAAGTTCTGGAGACGCTGGAAATCTGGAAGAAACTTTACCTGAGAATCACCCAGAAGCAAGCCCAGAAGCTTACATCGAAAATTCCTTCAAACGTGAATACACGCCGAAAACTGTTCTCGAAATTGAGTATGCTGAGTGATTTTAATTTGTTATTTTGTTATTGTTCCCGAGATTGGTTAGACTGAATAAACCATGATTGTTTTTAATTCATATTGAGCGTTTATATAATCTAGTACCATGGGTCCTGGTCCTCTACATGGACGATGGGTGGTAAAAAAACCTCTTATAAGGGTATCAAGAGATTATGGTACGGCTTTGATCATTAGTGAAAGATTATAAGTCCAGGTTTATATGATAAAGATATTTTATTAAATTTTTACTCACTTTTAACTAATTGTTGAGTTACAAAGCATGGATTTATATAATAAATTGCGTTGTTAATAATTTTGTATCCTTTCCACCTTCCTCAGTGGTCTACCAAAGTGTTCAAATTATGATCTAATTTTATCGCTTATCTTTAGCCCTGACTCTGTCATAGTTGGTTTTTCCATGTGACTAATATAGTTCGTTATATTGATTTTGCTTGGATCTGATATTATGCCAAGAATATTATTATCAAGAATTGAAAATTTATTACAAATGATTCCTATTCCTCGTGGATGTTCTACGGAATCAGGAACCTTAACAGGTACAGTCTTCAAACTGCACTCTCTTTCTCGTTTTAATTTGCCTAGTAAAAAACAGAACCCGAGAACTTGAGCAACAGCTACGTTGCATCTGTTACTCGGTTTATGATCAAAAAGAAACCAATCTCCAATCGAAATAAAGGAACAAATTTGGTTGGTGTACACTGTACTGACTGAATTAATAACTTTTGGCATACGAAATCTCAACAGCCTATCATTGCTTATCTTAGTTCGATCATTGGAAAGTAGCCAGACAACTGTACTTATACGAGCCAACATTATTTCGCCAGTCGAGGTCAGGATTTTAAAAAAGCCTTTCACAGGTTCACCTGAAGAAAAAAAAAACAGTTGCAGTTTGCATATATGTTATACATACCTGTACTCGAGTCTGTACTGATTAACGTTTGTTTGCATAAATAGTTGATATCTGCACCAATTTTGTTGAGCAATACATCAGCCTCGAAAATTGCATCTTCAGGTTCGTCCTCAGGCTGATTCTCAGCTTCATCAAACGATTCGTTACGAAACATGCCACACTGCTCCTCACAAATATCGACTTCTTCCAGCGGATGAATGTCTGATCTCTTCAAACTTGTAAGACAGCAATAAAAATCTGCTTCTTCACATTCTAGGCCAGTGAAATCAAGCAGTACCTTTGCGCGATGCTTTCCATTGTTCACAGCAGCCGCAATTTCCAGATTGGATGGAAATGTGAAGTGTTTATACGAAGTGGTTTTATAGACACATCTTGCGAACTCAAATTTGTCCTTCAAAGCAATTCTAAGTTCGTCGAGGTACTCGAAACGAGATGCTTTGTTCAGGTACTCCAGAATATCAAAGTTGATAACAGTATTTTGTACTCCTGACATCGATCGAGCGTTACCAAATGAGCGTTCACAATGTTGGGAATTCATCAATGAAGGCAAAAATAATTCTGGTTTACCAAGCTCACGACAATGAATTAAATGACTTATTAGAGAGTGAGCGTTTATTTCTATTCCTAACTCAGCATTATCTGTTATGAACTGTTCATCTAGCCTCAAATTTCGACTACTTTTTATCCAGCTATGCCAGCAGCGAATGAAAAATGTTGCAAACCAGATTTCTTCCACCCGTTGAAGTGGATTCAGTTCAGGATTCTCATATGCATCAAAAACAGACTTCATTAGGGCTACATAGCTATAGTTCCATTTGTGCCAGGTTGTGTTGTCAACAGACTCATTACTCGTGGATCGATGAGTTTTTCAAATGTTTTGACACACATTTTATCATGCTGCTCCAAGTCAGTTAGCAGAAGGCCAGTTTTCTCTTTACCTTCTCTGGCTACGATTTCTAGATGTCCTCGTGAAACAGGATATTTTCCTGCGAATATTGAAAAATGCATAAAAACTTAAAGAGGAACGATTTTGAACTAAACTTACCAATCTGTAATGCCCTTTGTATATGACAGCACTGCATTTTTCAATTTGTTGACCAAATGAATCGTATCTTGCACATATGCAAGAGATGACTGGCTTTTAGCAGCGTACCAATGTTGCCATTCTTCAGGTATTCCGTGAAGGCTGTTATTCAATTCACGTGGTAAACCCATTCTCACCTTCATAGCAGCAATCAAACGGGAGTCTCCATCAGCAGCATACCCAAGGATGACGATACCATGATCTTTCAGCTGTTTCTCCATAATAGCCCAACGAAGTAAAACTTGATCCACTGAAAATTTGTTGTCTGTACCAAAGCTTAGCAAGTTGAAGGAAATGGTTTTTTCAGCCACTGCAGTTGCCAAAATCACGTAAACGATAGAGCTTTTTGTTCTTGAATCGATGTACTCCTTTATAGCTTCAGGGGATGTAGCTGGGAAAGACTGCACCTCGGGCATTCCATTTTCATTTATAGATGGACACAAACCTGCAACCTGATTGCGGGCTATGTCATATTTGATCCTAGGTGTTAGCTTTGTCCCATCTTCAGAAATAAATACAAACAGTGGAAGACCTTGCTTTTCAAGGAATTTCTTCAGTTGAATCACGCGTAGTTGTCCTTCGAGGACTTTTTTCACATGATTTCCAATGTGATTAATTATCGTAGACACCGATGGAAGCCCAAGGTTGACAACTAACTCTTCATAATCTTTTCTTCCTCCCATCAAATAAAGGTAAGCACCGATATTTTTCATCTCATCCGTATACCGTGCACCTTTTTCCGATATTCGGCTTCCGTGAAATATTTTTGAAATTGTTTTTAACAGTTTCCTTTATTATGATCTTAACCATTTGAGTCAATGGAAGTCGGTCAATGAGCACTAGTAACTCAGCACAGTTCTGGATTTCTTCTCGATTGCTGGAACAAGATGGTTTGTCTGAAGCATGGACATTTTCTTTTCGGGTAGACGTCAGGGTGTTTACGTTCTTGCTGTTGAAAAACCCTGTTATTTTCATTTGCTTGGGATCTCGTGCAGCTTCAGTTGTCATCTTTATATTTCGCTTCATAGATCGACTGGTACTGCACTCCTGCAGAGTTTTTTATGTGATCTTAACACTAGCAGGTCAATTTCATCCTCATCCTCTGAGTTTGTATCTGTATGGTCGTCAATTTCATTATGCTCCTCCTGGTTTTCCTCAGCACCGTCCGCATGATCAACTAGAATGAACGAAATATTTATTTAGTGATACTGAATTCCATCTGATTTTTTCTACTCACTTTCAGGTTCCGAATGGTTTTGAATGTGGGTGGTATATTTTCCAACCATCCAAAGGCAATTTCTTGCTGATAACCGTCTTGCTTTAATGAAAACGTAGCATTTGCAGATAGCACACTCCACCTTAGCCGATAGATTATCTATTATTTCTATTCTAGGCTGCCGACCGCGATCCAATTTTCCGATGAGTTGACGAATAATTCGAATATGTGCCTCGCGACTCTCGTTTGTAACAATTTCATCCATTTTCAACAGGTTAAACTATTTTAATAATTATTTCTGATTCAATTAATTTTTTTTGCCGGAGAGAACTGCCCGAAGAAGAAACTGGTTGTATGACATTCCATTGTTATGATGAAATATTTTGACAGATGGATACACGATCAGCAAAAATACTCGAAATTAAATGCACGAAAATTTCTTTTAACTCAAAAAGTACGTTTTATTATGACAAAAATACACAGTAATACAAAAATACTCAGTTATACGGAAAAAATTCAAAAATACAAGATCTATTGAAAAATACATAATAATTCAAAAATACGTTTAAGCAATACGGACAGATGAATCCAAAATACGTGAGTTGCATGC
>JASCZW010018159.1:0-15915 GCA_034211315.2 Aedes japonicus
AAAATATCAGAAACAAATTCTATATAGCGTATCATGCTCCAAATTATACGCAATTAATTTTATGGTGAATGTTATAGCACGATAAAGCTGAAAATTAATGCGCCTCAGAAATTATGCAAGTTTACATCAGCAAAAACAAAATTGAAACAAATATATTCCATAAATGAATCATGAATTTCCTATAAATTGATGTTATTCAATCTTGTTATCTAAAAGAATGCCAAAATTGGTCTCCAGTTTTACAGTTCATTTGCATTACTTTTTAGCCATTTGGATCGATATTTATTTTTCCAAATTTCAATGATTTCTTATATATCAATAAGGCGATTGAAAGAAATCGCAGTTTTTTTTTTTCCAGGAAGCCAATTTATCTTCGATATGACTACTATAACACTATTTGACCATTTGGCGACTTCCGCTCAATGCCAAATTGCCGCTGTAGATGCATTTACTGGCGGCAAAATGGTTTTTGGACGAAATGCTTTTTCAGCTGACAGCTATAATAGGATAACGCGGATGGGTCCTAAAACGTCATTTCAAAACAGCATTTGACGAGTTCATCGAAGTCGAAAGTCAAACCCTTCGAGTAGGAGCAAAGGAATTTTTACGAAGACAAGGTTTAAAGATCGTTAGCAAAGAAACTGTGCAGGTTTTCATAAACCTGACTAAAAAATATAAAAACCTTTTTGGCACCTCTTGGTACCATAGTAAAACAAAATTGATTTTAAGTGGCGTTCATATTACCTTAATAAAACCAATCATGGCTGGAGTGGTTTTGGCAGTGTTACTTGGGATGTATATTTCTTGTGCAAACTTCTTGAAAATTTTACCTTCCCTTACTTCCTTCAGTACATCAAACTGGTGCTTGGTGGTGAAAACAGTAGCCCCGGAAAGCTGCTGGAAGCCTGCCTTGTACGATAAATTTCATCATCCATGATGAAACAATGAGGACTTGAATCAGTACTCCGGGTACTTTGATCTCCAGGCCTCGGAGAGGCTTCCACCGTGTTTCGCCGTTGTTGGTCATGGCCGCGAGCTCTCTCTACTTTCTTGGTCCCTCCCGATACTTTGCTTTCTGGACGAGATGATTGTGACAGGTTCAACTTTTTGGCCATATTCTGACCGAAGCATTGGTATATCGCTTGACATATTCACGACACGCTTGTGATCCAATAAAACATCCATTCTCACGCGCATTTTCTGCTTCCGTTCAGATGCTCAGTAAAGTTTAGTAACTTCGTAAGTAACGTTCAGTCACACGACTCACCGTTGACTGCAGCTATTTTTTTCCGTGTTTTGACTGGCTGACAGCGGCTATAAGATATCATACAAGAAAAAGCACTCTCGCGTCAACTCTAGCCGAAGTTGCAAGAGAAAATACCGCAACGGGTAAACTGGCCTTTTGCCCGTAGTCGCCAGTGACCCGAAATCTTCTGCCAACTTGAGAAGAGAAAACGTCTTTTTTCACCCGCTCGGAGAAACAGAACGAGAATGTGAAGAAGCGAGAGACTATTATACGCTCACCAAGCAGTTTCGCGGAAAAGCAACGGCGATTTATATTTTCGGAGAGCATGAGTAGCTGATTGGAGCCTTGCACGTTCTAACGACACCTGGTGGCAGCTCGTACGTGTGATGATATATTATAATTAATTTAAAAAAAGCGATACGTTTTGTAAACAATCTTTGTCAGATTACAATTTGTCACGAAAATAAGCCTATAAGAGAAAAAAATAGCTAGAAACCAGGTGAAAACAGTTTTGCATCATAATGTTAGTTATTGTAGGAATGATATGCAATGTAAAGTGTAAGTGTAAAATTACATCCCATATTCCATTACGCAAGCTCAAGCAGAATCAGATTCTTAATCCGTATTTCCACTAGGATGATGCTGGTTTGGACTTTCTACCGGTTTTCAACTGAAGCAAAACAAAAACATAACCCACAAATATACTGCCAATATTCTTAAGGATCATTTAGGAGAATGTTTACAAACTCAACAAAAACAATGTATTATACTGGAAGCAATTTTCAATTCCAACTTGGATGTCATTTTATTCTCAGTGATACGATTGCAAACACCGTAAATAAATGTTACAGTTTGTAAGTTGATCGAAACTACTACAGAATCTAGCGAATTTGAGAATCATCATCGTTACACTAGTTTGTATTTCCCGCCAGAGTTCGCCTGTGCTGCAATAGTTTCTATTGCAGGATGCCATAGTCGTCGTTTTTTCCGGTGAATCCTGAGATGCCGATCCGCTGATGAATGATGAATCTACGGCGGTACCAGTGTGCACCGGCTTGGCGCTTATTTTCGGTTTTTGCTCCTCGTATACGATCTGAGCAGCATGTTTGCAGTTAAACATGTGACAAAAGAAAATATTTTCGTTGAATTTTGGAGAGATATTTTCGCATATGCAAGAAAGAGGATAATGAATTATCGGCGAAAAAGGAGAGATGAAAATGTGAACGGTTCACTACTCATCGACAACCTGCTTGAGAGAGCATGGTTTTCACCTGCTGAGTGAGAATTTCGATCTTTGCGTAATGCAATTTGATATGGACATTTTTTACTTCTTTTACCGAGTAAATTTCACTTTTATCCTACAACAAATAGTTAAAATCGAGATATCGAAAGAACAAAGGTCACGGTACCGAATGAGTGTTAGAGAGGATAAAATGTCGAATGGGCAAAGGCCAAGAGAATAACCTGTAGACTGGCACAACACTGAAATAAAATTATGGAATTTTTTCTCAATGTCAAAAACAAACCATACTTGAAGAAGATCTGATGTATTGAAATTAAAGATACCATTGTCCATTGTTGAAAAAAATAAGTGAACATTTGAAATCATCAGTTCTGGCAAGCCTCCGCTTGATTTCGGGCCTTTATGTCAACTTTGCGAATGCATCACCTAATTCTACCAATCAAGTGTTTGCAATTCGTGACGGTTCAGTTATTTTTGTACACCAAGGGCTCAAAACTCAGAACAAATCTTCAACTGGGCGACACTGAGGGCAAATTTGTCGGGTTCAAATAGGTATTCTTACAGCCGGCGTCGGTGGTTTAGTGGTAAGCGTGACTGCTACTTGGCACCCCAGTGGGTCTGGGTTCAATCCCAGTCGACGTCGGTGGATTTTCTGAGGCGAAAAAATTTGGTCACGTCTTCCTTCCGAAGAAGTAGGCGTAATACGATAACATTCTGGCGATGACCATGACTCAGAAGTACCTCTTTTGGCAATGGCAATGTACAGCATCACTTTCTGATCAAACTTAACTTTGTCATCGTCGTCCAAAGTAAAGCGTTTTCCGGAATATTTTTTATCAATCAGTGCATTCGGATTTTAGCGTCGAAATGTGCTTCTCAGTGTATTCGGACTCATGGCTTCTCGGTTGTTAAAGAGCACTGAGAGTAGAGAACGAAGGCCTCTTTCGTCGATTGTTTTGGCTGGTCTTGCCCTACCTTGGTTGCGAATAGTAGTTGGGATGTTGGTGAAATGACAAACAGTGGAAGCAAAAACATTTGCGCTTTTCAAATGTTTTATCGTTTACTTTTTGCCGAGATGCTGTGTACTCTGTAAAACTGGTTAGCGTGCTCATGGAACGCTTTTTGGAACGCTAACGGCATGTTAAACAAAATAGACCAAGCATAAACAAACCAAAGTAATAGTAGCAGATAGAGAGAAAGAGAGAAAGAGAGAGAGAAAGAAAGAGAGAGAAAGAGAGATGAAAGAGAGAGAAAGAGAGAGAGAGAGAGAGAGAGAGAGAGAGAAGAGAGAGAGAGAGAGAGAAAGAGAGAAGAGAAAGAGAGAAAGAGAGAAAGTGAGAAAAGAGAGAGAGATAAAGATAGAGAGAAAGAGAGCGAGAGAGAGAAACAGAGAAAAGAGATAGAGAAAAGAGAGAAATAGATAGAAAGAGAGATAAAGAGATAGAGAAGAGATAGAAATGATATAGAAAGAGATAAAAGAGATAGAAAGAGATAGAGAGAGATAGAGAGAGATAGAGAGAGATAGAGAGAGATAGAGAGAGATAGAGAGAGATAGATAGATAGAGAGAGAGAGAGATTTTGCTTCACATCGAAGAAATGCTGGTCCTTAATTGCGTATTACTAACTGGAGTCAACCTTCACAGTTCTGAATCCATTCAACCAGAAGAAAAAAGTTGGATTCTTCCATTTATAGCAAATGACGTTACGATACATTTACTATATGTTGGCCATTTGGATACAGGTTTATAGCTATCCTGAACTTTTAACAGGATATTCTCTCTATATTTTTGAAAGTTGCTACAGTGAAATATTCATAGCAATTTGTTATTCTTGTATGTTATGTATAGATTGATAGTCTTTTATTGAAAAATCAAAAATTTCTTTGGTTCATTCGACCTTTCTCAATTCGAACTTTTTGTTCATTTAACTTTTTGGATGAACGACCTATTCGACGTATTCGTATAAATTCACCATTATGTTTGGCTGTTGCCAACTCGCACCACTACGTTACGAGCATTTAGCGTATAAATGGGGCTGGTAGTAATTTATTTGAAATTTTTTAAATAAATGCGATATATCCCAAACAAATAAAACTAACTGAAACTAGCACGACAAGGTTCATTGAGTTGTTTTTTAGTCCTCGTCGAGTCCTTTAACCCAGATGGTGATTTGTTGAAGGAAGTTTAATTTTTTTTCCTCATGCAAGAAAAATAATCATTTCTCAATGACTTATTCAAAACGACGTACCTAGACGTAGCTGATTTTGAAAACAAAAAGAGAAAGATTCAAACGTATTTTTTCGTAACTCTCAGCA
This sequence comes from Aedes japonicus, assembly GCA_034211315.2. Classification (NCBI taxonomy): domain Eukaryota; kingdom Metazoa; phylum Arthropoda; class Insecta; order Diptera; family Culicidae; genus Aedes; species Aedes japonicus. The sequence goes on from JASCZW010018159.1 coordinate 4,804, forward strand.
CGTTCACGGAAAGTAGGGAAATATTTTTCCTTGTATTGGTAGCCCTAGTTTGCATGAACGTGCTAAAGGTTTCAAAAATTTAACATTTGAATAAAAGTGTATTACAATGTCCTGGGCAAATTTGCATTCACCATCAGTTTTTCTATTTGAGAATATTAATAAAAAAACACTATGAGTTTAAGGCCTAATGATACAATGAAGAATATCCTGAATATGAAGAAGTTCGAGAAGGAAAAATAAAATGCCTTAATAATAGTATAAAGCGCTCTCTTTCATTGATTGCTTCACTTACCACAGTGCTTCCATGATTTAAAAATAAACCTGCCTCACTAACACAACTATCCTTCCTGTGGCAATTGTAGGAGATGCAGTGGTGCTCGCAGTCTCCTAATAACAACAATTGTCAAACTAATCATCCTTCTTCCCCCCTCCCAAAAGACCGTGAGGACGTGGCCCGGCGCCGGTACTGATCTATAAAATGGAATGAGTAAACTTGCGCATCAGCATGTAAAAAAGCTACTCCCAAGCTCCATCTATGTGGTTCTCTGTGCAATTACACTAGTTCTGATCAGTAAAAGAGTAGCAAATACGATATTGCACGGTTTAAACGATTTGCTGATGAACAATATTAGTAATGTATCTGCTCCGTGCGACACACGCCTGACTGCTACACATATGAAAACACAACAAATAAACGAACTGATCAATAAAAAAGGGTTGTTTTAAAATATGGTACATATGCAAAATGTTTTATTAAATTTTTGGTGATAAACGTTATAAATTTTTGTATCTATATGGAATGTTCTAGGTTATCCAAAATGCACTTCAGTTCAGAACTTCAGATCTACAGTTATAACAGTAGCTTTTAGGGTTATGTAAGATTGGTTATCAAAACTGTGCTTGAGTTCAGAGCTTAAGGTTTACTGTAGTAACTATAGCTTTTTGGTCATCCGAACTGTCTAGGTTATCCAGACTGTCCTGACGTTCAGAACTTAAGATTTACAGTTGTAATAGTAATTTCAAGGCAATACAAAGTTACAATAAATATTCAAACATTTTCAACAAATATTCTTAAAGCTCAACTAATATTCTAAAGCAATATCTTTGAGGTCAGATTATAGGACCTACAGTTGCAACAAAAACTTTCTGGGCTATGCAAAGCTACACACTTAGATTTTTTACAGAAATCTGTAAAGTTTTACCGAATTCTCAACAGGTGAACGTTCGGTAATCCGTTTTTACGGATTTCGGTGAAATTTTACAGATATCGGTAAAAAATTATCCGGATTTCGGTAAAATTTTACCGAAATCCGTAAAATCGGATTACCGAACGTTCAGCTGTTGAGAATTCGGTAAAACTTTACAGATTTCTGTAAAATAATCTGAGTGTGTATGCTGAGTATTGAAACATATGTATTTGACCAATTAAAGGAAGGTAAACAGATATAACGAGATATCTTCGGAGGTTCTAGGTCATCGAAAGTGCCCTTGAGTTCAGAAATGGGGATCTGAAGTCGTACCATTAGCTCTATAACCTATGAAAGGTGACTATATGCATTCAAATACATTCAGTGAATCCTCTGTAAGGTCATCAGTCATTATCAGATGCTCTCGGGATGTTCAAGTTCATAAAAACTGGCGTGAGTTCAGAACTTAAGATAAACAGTAGTAACCATAGCCTCTTGGGCTATACAAAACTAAGATAACTATTCATTCATTTTCAATTAATATTCTGAAACTTTCACAGACATCATAGAATAGTGTTGTTAGTTTTAGGTCATTCAGAACATAAGGTCTACAATTGTAACAGTAGCTTTATGAACTATTCAATGTTAAATAAATTTTGCTTGGCATCAACATCCCACGATAATCTAATAATGCCTGTTGGTCTTCGAATGAATGCCCATAATTGAATATGTTTGAGTTTATATCAAAACATTGTAAAGCGGATTAGGTTACTGTTACAACTGTAGATCTTAAGTTCTGAACTCCAGTACAGTTTGGATGACCTCAAAAAACTACTTTTTTCAATCACATCTATGTTATTGAGCACGCAATTTACGCTAGGAAAATTTCAAGCCTGAAAGGGTTAGTTCAAAGAATATTGCATTGTAAATTCTGAATGGTTTACATTTAGTTGCGTAGCCCTACGTCATCATTGCAAACAACCCAATGGGGCTGTACATTGTGGTTTTTTTTTTTTTCAGAAGAGTATGTTTTCTTGTCCCTCCTTTTCATTTGGAGGAGTCTTATGAGGAGCTTCTGTCCTGTTAAAATAGGACCAGCTCACGAACTTTTTTATCATAAGATAGTTCCTGAATAAATAGGTCGTAAGAGCTTAATCAGCTTTCTAGATGTTCAGTGAAAACCGGACACGACTCTAACGAAATTTGGTTGTTTAAGTGTCTGAGTATGTAATTTAGAGTTTGTCAAAGGTTTTGAGATGAGTGCCTTTTTTGACCAAATATAGGAATTTTTGCACACGGTAGTATTAACCTAAAACATGTGTTGCCATCTACTAAGGTTTCCTTAATGGCTTTCTCCTTTTAGTAGTGCGAAAATAATTCAAATCTAGCAAACCTACATTGCCAGTGTAATAGATAATAGAATTATAGAATCTTTCATAACCATTGTAACCAGTTATTTTAATGGAGGAAACACTGATAATCTAAGATTCTCCCAAAATTAAACAATCACGACTTGACGTATTTTTAATTATCTTAATTAAAAAAAAACTTCAAGCTCAGACAGATCACCTCAAAAATTCACGGCCACACTCACGTGAAGGTTGCCTGCCGTGAGTTTCGTAAGTGGCTCAATCAGTATTGGATCACCACCAACCCAACAATGGCCATCCGCATCTGATTATTACTTCTGTCTCGAGATAATTCGATGATGGCGAGGTGAGCTTCCAAAACGACATTGGAAAATGTATCCAGCATTATTTCCATCATCTTCTTACCGATGGTGCTTATAACAGATTGCAGCACAAACGCAAGTTTTCTAGAACAAAAAATCACTGCAACCCACATAATTTGATCACCAAACTTCAATTATCATTGTCATATGTGAACGTTTTTTTCTTTGGCGCTTTCAAAATTGTGAGAATTCCAATGAGCAAAGTATTTCACAAGACCGTTTCACAATAAAACAAAGGATGCCCATAGCTTTGAGAATTCCGAAAAGTCAAACATATGGGAACTTCCTCCCGCAGACCAATCATGCTTCCGTTAGTCATAGTCATTATCTTCTTTTCCGCTTGTTCGAATTAAACCCGGCATTTCTCGTTATGCTTCATAACATAGACTTGAGTCATCTACTCTCTCACTAGAGCTGACAACGACGGCGACACCAGCGGAAACGAATGATTAAAGATCAGCTCAGTTCTCCCGTAGACCGGGAAGAACCAGAATGCAAAAATAAACACGCAACTCTCCATAAGATAATAAGCGTCTTTATTTCATTTCATCTCGACTGCCACTTTCTGCCACGGTCAGTCGGCGGCAGCGATGACAGTTTTGCCTTCCGTGACGGTGTGCAATTGATCCACTAACTACAATTAATAGCCATAAACGTCCCCACTAATCAAGGCTATTAATGTTTGATTGTTAATAATTTATCCGGGCTTCGGTTGGGGCCTCTGATCGAACCTGGGTCGATAGAACTTCTGGTTCTACCGCCATCTGATCAGCCGAAACAATGCTCATTCATCGCTCAGATAGACAAAGGAATGCAGGTTCCAAAAGTGTTCCGGCCGAGGTTTGGAATGACGGGTCTCCGAGATGTCATGGGCGCGATAATAAGGGGAGGGGAACGTGATAAACGGGCGATCGACTAATGCCGACACGATACATGCACTGGAACCTTGAGCGCGCGGCGTTCAATTCAATAACGAGGCTCGATATGATGTCAGTGGGGAAGTAATGTCGAAGTCGGGTCAATCTAGTGCTCCGGGCTAAATGACTAACCTAAAAGTTTATTGTTTCTCGATCATGCTATTTACAGTCGGTGAAGGCGACGCGACGGTCGGTGGCTTGGTGGACTGGATATTTCTTCAACAAATGGGCGATTGTTGTCCTCGTGTCGTGGATTTGATACGCTATCATATGCTCGAAATTGGTTGCTTATGACATGGCTAATCGTATTGTTTGTTTTCTCTTGTTTATTTTCAGGTGAGTTTTTCGAACGACATGATCCAACTTTTGTTCAGAACGCTTGCGTAAGGTAAAGGTCCTTCGGGGTGAGTAAGTTGTATTTGTTGAACATATAGCTGAGCGACTGGAAGTCTAGTACTAATTGTTTCGCCATCAACTTAACTTCTATCCACCTGGTTCGAGCTGGTCTATAATTTCCAACCTACTCACCGATGGTTGACAGGTTCGAAAATAAAAGGCTGAACAACTTCCAGTTGTGACATATGCGTCTTCTAACACCCGAACCGGGTCCTAATGCAGAGTATGAGAGGTACTCATTATTTGCTGATTGAAAAGATAGTAAACTCCCACCCGGCCGTCGCTCGAGTGCGCCTCGACCGTGCGAACAAATACCCCAACCGACGAAAGATCAATCGGTCTCCCGTCTTAATCGCGACGCGGTGTGTGTTAATTCAATGTAATTTATTTTGATTTCGTTAAATGGAACCGTTTAAAAGGCTGTGTTCCATACCGTCAGAGTTGGTGGGTGCCGTAAATTGGAATTCAGGTGGGATATATGGCACATAATCGCCTAATGCAGCAACCGACTTTGTGTGGACTTTGTTTCCATTTGATGCGAGGGATGGAGAGGGGGGGGAGGGTACTAAGCTTCAAATGTTAAGTAGTGATTGAAGTTGAATTCGATTGAATACTAATTTACAGCGTTTGTCTGAGTTTGAAACTGTCACGCCACGATCGATGGATTCAATTGCTATTCCATGTCAATTAATGGATCATATTGACGGGTTCTTGGGAAACTTTGCTCTGCTTGATATAATGGATTATTCCCATTTAATGTAACACTTTATTTCACTACTAGTTGTCCTATCAAAGAATCGTTCTCTAACAGGGATGTTCCATGGTGGAATTCACAATTGGAACGTCTCGTAGATTGTTTAATAAAACGAAAAGAACCACAGATTTGGCCCCCTAGAGAAGTGCACTTACTGAGTACAATAAAGAAATAAAAAAACCAAACAACGATCCTTCTAACGTGGAATCGTGCAACCACTACTCCGGAAGTCGCAAGACTTCAGAGGGCTCTTGCAAAGGATCATACGATTGAACTTAGAAATGAGCGTTTCCAGTCGAAATAACCTGGAAATGTGGAAAATTATTTTCGATATTTCTCGAGTACTTTTTCAAAAGGATGTAAGTCACAAAATGTGAACAAATGCGTTGTTCATGGCATGTTATTAAAAAATTCATGTATGTATGCCCACATTTGATGAACTTTCTGATGGATTACTTCTGAAAGTTTTTACTAACTTTTTACAAAACGGTTTAAAATCACTTTTGCACTTTTTGGGAATAATTTACATACGCCGCTTGTGGTGAAAAGAAACTAGCGAATCATGGTTATATCATTTGAATGCCTCTTAAAGACGCGTTATTAAAAGGCTTCATACCACAAGGGTAAAACTTTAGATTTTGTTTAGTAAAAAATGCTTTTTGTAGCAGAGATATTTTTACACCGTTTTGTTGCAGAGAAAACTAATTGACATATCTTTGTGAAATTTGACAACTTGACATAACATTTCGACGTATCAACATGCCATCTATCATACTTACTTATCAAAATGACGTATTATGTTTTTCTATTGCAGACCGTTGTAAGAAACATTTTTCTAAATGAAACTTGAATTTTCACTCCTAGTGTAATTTTTAAGCATAGTGATGTAATATCTTTTACCAATGTGCCATTCAGTGGAATTTAAATGGGATAACATGCCTGGTTTTCAAATAGGAATAAAAATAAATTCAAAAAATTTTAATGCTGATTTTCTCATTTTCGTCCATATGTTACTTACGTCCATTTGAAAAAAGTACTCGAGATTTTTTGATTTGAATGAAACTTTGCATACGCTTTTGGATTAGGAGTCTGAGTAATTTCCGCTTTAACATAGATTTTTGTGAATCAAGAATCAGTTTTAAAAAAGGCGTAAGCATTTTGAATAGCACTTCAGTTAATAATTTGTTGCTCGAAAACCTTTGGTTGTATAAAAGAACTGTCTAAGAACAAGTTGTGACCCTATGTGTGAAAGTTGTGGAAAAATATACACTGAGAAAAAAAATTGTAAGTATTTATTTCAAGGCTATTGAGCTTTTTGAAAAACAAACTAACGCAGTTGAAGAAATCGATTTATATGTTTGATGGAGCTACATCCCAATTTAAAAATAGGAAAAAAATTGCAAGCTTTTGTAAATTCAAATCAAAATATAGCATCGATGCTGAATGGCATTTTTTGGCTACTTCCCATGGCAAGGGGCCATGCGAAGCAATTGATGGCATATTAAAATGAATGGCAAGTATAGCTAAAGGACATGAGCACCCAATAACAAATGCAAAAGAATTATGTGATTGGGCCAATCAGAAAAATGATGATTATTGAACGAAAATTTCATTTTGTTATGTATCTTTTGAAGACTATGAACAGGTAGTTACAGAATGGAGCAATATCTTTCAGCAAACTAAAATGATTACTGGCACACAAATATATCACTCTTTTGTTCCGCGTTCAGATCATCAGATAGAAGCAAAATTGTTTTCAAATGATGTAGCATCAAGCCTTCATAGTATTTATAAACATGGAAAATAAAAGGGAACTTCTCTAAACTAATCTAAATGTAGAAACAATATATGTACTTTAGTATGCGCAAAATAAATTCGAAATACAAGTAAACTAAAATATAAGAAAAGCTTTTTCAATCCTTTTCCCATATTTCTTTTGCTGCTAATAGAATCGTCTTGCTGGCTAAGAGTGAGTTGTGGGAAACTAAACGCATTTTTCGAAAAAGGTATTTTTCTGATGCTGGAGAACAGTGAATATTTTTTGAAAAGACCGTATGTTCTTCTGGAAATATACTGCCATCGAAGCACGTTTATTTTGGCAAATAGTTGGGATTTTAAAAATGAAGTTTAGGCTTTAAGAAGTTACACACAATGTATAAAGTATACAATAAGAAGCAAAATAGGCATATGTTAAACGAAAATTTTAAAAATACTGTTTGAACCATTTTACCCCATATCTTTTGAACCGTTCATCCAATCGTCTTGCTGTCAAAAAGAGAGTTGTAGAAAACATAACAATCATTTCGAAAAACGTTTTGTGGTTACTAGAGAAACATGATTAATTTATAAAAAGGTCGTATTTTCAAATTTTATTCGAATATGATAAAATTAAATCGCAAAATCTAGAGAACTGATGCTCTTACGAAGATTATCAGCATGGGCTGAATTTTTTTTAAATATTTCAAAAATTAGATAATGTCATCAAAATACGTTTATTCTTGCAAATATTAAAATTTTGGGAAATACACTAAAAGTTGATGTTGTTAAAACTTTTTTCCCTGATATTTTTCCATCTTGGTGTCTTCTTTGAAATTTGCGTGATAACTTCCAGTTCTTACAGCCAAAATATAAAAAAGCAAAGAATTGTTTATTGAGATATTTAAATTTAAAAGTCATGTTTTGATTTCTTCCGAAAACAATTTTTTTCAGTGTGTATTTTTTTCACAACTTTCACACATATGGCCACACAACTTGTTCTCAGACAGTTTTTTGTACAACCAAAGGTTTTCGAGCCACAAATTATTAATTGAAGTGTTATTGCCCTTTTTAAAACTGACTCTTGAGTCCAAAATTTGTTTGTATTAGTGGAAAAAACGCACTGTCGTTGGTAAAACGTGTGTACAAATTTTCAATTGAATCAGAGACACTCGAAGTTGGTCGGTCGGTAGTTTCGACTGAAAACGCGCAAATCTGAAAAATGAGGATGGAGTTTTTACAAAAACTCCTAGTGAAACGTTATAGTTATATGTAGTTATGAAAACCCATTTTCCTGGATCAGTTTTGTGCGTAGATCCAAAGAAGGATAGATCACTTGAAGGTGAAACAAGTTCTACAAGGACACCTCAAATGTCTGTTAAGACAAAAATTGCAGTAAATCACTTGGCTGATATAATCTTTAAGACAGTCATGGTAGAAAATGCATTGAGATCTCTTCAGCCTTACAAATCTGCAAGAATGGAGGGAATATTTCAAAACGGCGAAGCAGTGTTGATCTCACCATAAATTGAGATTTCTAAGGCAAGTTTGAGCCATATTGCATCTTCATGGACACAAGTAGAAATTATCTTTAGCATTAGCATTAGAATTGACGTTTGCACACCCTCTGGATGGAGCTACGATTAAGAATAATTTGTTGGAGACATTGCATGCCACCATGAAACGAAATCAGTTTCTGATACGATTCTTCACGCAATAATCTCCACGAATGCACTCCTCGATCGCTCACCTGGCCACGTCCATGCAACCATTGGTGATAGGGAGGATTTGATATCTACCTTAAGAAGATACAGGGAACCCACGTAGCCTTCTGTAGATATCAAAGAGAGAAGGAAATGAATAGTCGGAGAGAATAGTTGAACAGAATGCCCTGTTTGGTGTACAGAACAAAAACGTATTCAAAAATGGTCGTTGGGAGCATCTAGTCTAAGAAGGTTAAATGATGCTCCATTTCTCTTCAAACGGTTGGGACTTGAGCATTAACCCATTTCTGTCCGCTGTTGCGTATACGCAACAGTGGTTTTGAAAAATTCGTGTATGCATGTACGTTGAATACGATCAAAACAAATTAGTTTGTTTGAAAGGCATATCCTTTGGCTATCTTACTGACTGTGTTCACACACACCAATAAAAAAAAACTCACAAATTGCATTTTATGAGTTGGTACATGGCTTATGGACACAATTTCAATCATAAACTAGAAGTTAGTGGTTATATTTTTTGTCGTTTCACAATGGGAATATGTTCACAAAAGGCCAAATATTATTTGTAGCTAGTTAACCATCCATTAAGGTGTGGCTGAGTGTGTACCATTTGAGCTTAAAATGTATGTTGCATTCTATTTGCCGAGCAATGCGCCAGTGTTGCGTATACGCAACATGCTGTCACGGTGTTCCTAAGCGTCCAAAAAAAACCTCTAAAAATGCTAAATTTCATTAATGCATCTACAAGACTTATATTTTGATACGATATCGTCGAAAAAAATGTTTTGTGGAAAACGGCGAAAAGGGGTTAATTCTAGTCCTAGCTCCCTATGCCTTCTGGTTATAGCGCCATTACTCGCTCTCTGAAAAGAGAAGAATGTCTAAAGATATAAGAACGGGTACTGAAAGAGAACTTGTCAGATTTCATGGATTGCAGCGCACACTCACTCATACACATGTATACACATATTCATGGTTTGCAAAGAGCTTCAAATGTTTGGAATCGGTTTGACATAATGAGTAAAAATAGAACGAGCTTACCAAGTCAGTTGTCAGTTCAATGCCGTTTTGTTTCGCTGTCCTAATCGTAGATGGTCTGCTAGACGAGCGTCAACAGAATCTTATCAGTTCGGCTACAAAACCACTTAATCTCAACGTCCAAATAGTACCATTAAAACGCACAACAAATCCGCATCTTTGTGTTGGGCTGTTTCAAGAAAAAGGTATCACCAATATCTAGCTGTTGGCTAACTTCACAAACAATTTCTTTATGAACTTAGCTTCCTTCTTATCAACTCAAACACACTATATAATACAAGTAGTATGTTTCACGGGTTTCTACCCCTTTTTTACAATCTCTGTTTGCAAAATAAAAATGACATCACAATTCATACACGTCACATTATCCTACAAACACCTCTCGCAGGTCATTCACGCACTTATTTATTACCGCAGTCTGAATTTTTCACTACCGACGTCCATCGTCCATCCATCGAGATAAGGTGCTTCGTAAATCATACAGACCCATTAGTCTTTCATCAGTTCTATTAATAACTATGAAAAAAGTGTTGTAAGATTATATCAATTCAAACAACAAGAACAAGTATCCAATATCTGAGTTTCAGTTTGCTTACCAGTCTGGTAAATCAACAGTTACGTGCATAATTCGGTTTCAAATGTAGAAAAGGCTCTTTCGGTAAAAGAAATAGCACTTTGTTCTTGCTTAGATATTGGAGGAGCTTTCGACAACGCTTTCTATTCGTCTATGGCTCGTGCCATGAAGAAAATAAACTTTGACATGAGTATCCCAAGTTACATTGCCTAAAGAATCAAGCTTAATTAAGTTTTAATTAAGTTTTTTGAACGCCACTGGAAATCAATTTGATTTTAATATGGTATTAAGGGTGCCAATAGGTGTTATATTTTAGTCAGGTTTATGAGAACCTAAAGTTCCTTTCACTGCTATCAAAGGTTTTATTTTGACTTTATGAAGTCGTAAAATGCTGTTTTCAAATGCCGTTTTAGGACTCATTCATATTATCTTATTATGGTCAGTTGAAAAAGCATTTTGAAACAATTTTTTCTTATAGTAAATGCATCAAACGGCAAATTGGCATTGAGGGAAGTCACCAAATAGTTTTATAGTAGCCATTGCGAAGATAAATTGGCTTTTTGGAAAAACTGTGATATCTTTGAATAGCCAAATTAAAATATAAGAAATCATTGAAATGTGGAAAAATAAATACACCATATATTAAATGTAATGCACATGAACTGTAGATCGGAGCCCACTTTCGGCATTCTTTTAGGTAACCTTACTGAATTCCAGCAATTTTCAGGAAATTCATGATTAATTTATCGAATATATTTGTTTCAATTTTGTTGAACATTGTAAGTTTTGTTGAAGTTTTGTTGAACAGTGTAGCATCACCACCATGTTAGGGAAATATTATTCCCTATGTCTGATTATCCGTAAAGACTGCAAGTCAAAGAAATAATCATAGTACTACCAAGTCACACTCGATAATCAGTTACAATACGTTTTTCCTTGTGTTCGTTGCCCTAGTTTGCATGAATGTGCTAAGGGCTTCAAGAATTCAATGTTAAAATCTTACTTCTCCTCTTTGTTTACAAAAGTGTTAGTGTT
>JASCZW010018160.1:0-15904 GCA_034211315.2 Aedes japonicus
TCGTTTTCCAGTATATTGTGCATTGACGATCTCGAAACATTCAGATCTGCGGCCATTTTACGTACAGAGCGCTGTGATTTTCGTCTAATCCATTCCCTGACCACTTTAACAACTCGTGCAGTCCGCACCGTACGAGTGCGACCGGATCTCTTCCGGTCATCCAACGAGCAGGTGTCACGGTACCTTCGGATGATTCGGTACACAAAATCCCACTTTACTCCGAGGTTTTCCAAATTTCTGAAAATAGCACCTTTCACCTTTCAAATTTTTTTTTTAAACCACAGCACGAAACTCCTTCATTGCTGGTAAAAGATTAACAACGAATGAAAACAATCGGACATAACCTAAAAGCGTTTGTATAAACATAGTGCGAAACTACACCAACACATACGTGGAGCATGTTGCACGACACCAATGCAAGGAAAAAGTGTACGAGAATATATTGGACACGTTGTATATTGTATTGTACTATTTATTTTAATTTATTAATGAGAGGCAAGAAACACAAAATTGCAGTCAGTTAACATATTTTTATTGAAACAGACTTCTTGCTTCTCTCGGATTATTTCACGAACAACTACCTTAGTTTACTGCTTATTCTATGACCTCAAGACTAATTATCATAACATTCACTGCTAAATCTCAAAAACAAATCAGCTACATGGACAGTTTAGAGTCATAATGAAACCGTGAAATTCTATCTTCAATGGTGAAAAAAAAACATGTTCGGTAAATCTTCATTGCTGCAGTCAAAGAAAATTTCATTTAATGTGATACATTTTCTCTCACCACCCGTTCATATATTCTCAGACATTCTTCTCTTTTCAGTGAGCAAAAATAACGCTATAACTATAAGCCATATTGGGCTAGGACTATAGTGATGCTTAAGTCCCAACCAATTGAAGAGAAATGAAGAGAAATTTTGCAAAAAATTGCATTGTTTACGCTCTCATTGAGCTTGGAATTAAACGAGAGGAAATTTTACGCGCCTGTTTAAATTCATAATTTTTTTCTGTGTACTGTTACTCTAAGGGAAGGTTCATTAATTATGTCACGCAGTAGGAGGAGGGGGATTTGAGAAAACGTGACGATCCATACAAAAAAATTTGAAGGTCCATACAAAAAACGTGACAAGGGGGGGAGGGGGGGTCATAAAAAGTCAATTTTTGCGTGACGTAATTAATGAACGTTCCCTAAGAACACACGACAAAGTGTTCTAGGAAAATTTATCACTTTTGCAAGCTTAGCCTTCCAAACAAAAAATTCTGTAAGAAAATGTGCATAATTTTTTGAATTAGAAGCAGGGATGCCATATTCACAGACATGTCTGTAAATTTGCATACTTTTCATTTTTATTACAGACTTTTTTAATGATGCAGACATTTAGCAGACATTTTATATATGTTACAGACTTTTACAGACATTTGAAATATTTTTTAAACTATAAATGAAGGTATTCTCTGAAGTGCGGATTTAAAACGTACGAGGATCTGAACAGTATAGTAGATACGGTTAGAAGCTTTGTTGAAATATTTTTAAAATATTGTAGGTATCATTTAAAGAAGAAATCCTTGAAGAAACGAAAGCGGTGGGCCACTTGGAGACACAATGGGCCCGGAGATAAGTATCGTATAGGCCCTTTCGAGGGTTACATGGAGTCCCTACTTATGGTAGTGTTCAATCCCACGCGTATTTAATCTCATGCGAAAAATTACTGTCAAAACGTTGGTAATATTGGTCCTTGACCATTAAGTCACAACGAAAAGCAAGGTCTACAACAATGCAAATCATATTTGAGAAATTTAGAGACTTCCTCGAAAAAAAACGTTTCTATGGTCAGGTAGAAACTTATCAGAGGTATTGGGAGCATGCAAGAAAAACTTTCAAACATTCATTACCGAAGTTCAAGATCATACTTACCAGAATTTCAAGACAGAACTTCTCCAATAATCAGGAGAGGACTTATCAGAGCTTCAGGAAGAAGTGTTGGGAGAGGACTTCTTTGAAGTTTAGAATTTTCCAGGGATTTAAGAGTTCTTCCCAGAAGTTCAGAAAAAACATCCCCAAATTTCAGACGGGAGCTAACCAGGAAGAGCACTACCTATACTTTATCAAACAATCTTCAGGACGATGCGTCATAGAAGTTGAGGGAAAAATCTTTTCTCAAGTTCAGGAAATAACTTCGCAGAAGTTCCGGCAGAAACTTCTCGAAAGTTTAGTTGGAAATTTCCAGAAGTGCTAAACAGCTTTTCAAAGCATAGAGGAGAACATTTAAACATAAGTGGCGAACCAGCCCAGGAGGCTGAAAGCCACGATAATAAAGATAAAAAAAAAAAAAAAAAAAAAAAAAACATTTAAACATTTCAGAATAAGGATTTCTCCAAATTCTTTTGAGAGAAAAGAATGAAACTGTTCAGGAGCATTGGGGGTACTTCCTTCTAATTTGAGCACGAACTTGCCAACAGTTTCGGAACAAACTTTCCCAAATTTCTGGAGAAAACTTCCCAAAAATTCAGAAAAGGACTTCTAGAAGTCCAGGAAGAAACTTTAAGAACAAATTTGAGGGAATTTTCCTAGACATTTTATCGGCTTTCCCAAAGGATCAATAAAATTTTCCTCGCAGTTCCGGATGGGACCAATCAGAAGATTAGAAAGAATACGCTCAGGGAAATTCTTCCCCGAATTTCAGGAAGAAACCTACCAATGAGGGCACTACCTGTAGAGTCAAGAAGGAATTTTTCAAAAAAATCAGTCAAGAACTCCTCAGAAGTTCACAAGAGGACTTCTTAGAATTTGTAAAGAGACCAAAAGTTTTGTTGGATTTACCCAGAAGTGCTGGAGAGCTTCCCTAAAGTTCCGAATCGAACATTCCAACATTTCAGAATGAGAACTTCTCGAAGTTCACGAAATCCAAGAAGTTATGGTAGATACTTTTGATAAAATCAGGAAGAAACTTTCCAGAAGTATAGGGGGAACTTTCTAGTAGTTCAAACAGGAATTTCTCAAAAATTCAGGAACAAGCTTCCACAATGTTCAGGAGAATACTACCCTGAAGTTCAGAAGAGATTATTTCGGCAGTTCGGGAAAGAACTTCTCAGAAGTTCAGGAAGAAGCTTTTAACAACTTAAGAAGATATTCCAAGAATTCTGGAGAGTACTTTCTCAAAGTTTGACAGAAACTTTCCTCGTAGTTCAGGATAGGACTTATCAGTTTAGAAAGTAACTATGTTCAGGACAAGACTTACCAAATGTTTCGGGAAGGTAAGGTTGGGTTCTTAAATGTGAATTTTGAACAAAATAAGGAGTGACTGCCAAGAAGTTTATGAGGAATTTTGCCTGAAGTTCAGGAGGAAACTTCCCAGAATTTTAGCAAAGAGCCTTGCAGAAGATCAAGAGAGAGTTTCCCTCAAATTTAAGAGATAATCACTGACTAAGCAGTCAGCGAAGAAGCAGTCTATACAAAAATTGATGATCATGAGTGATGATGACACCATATTAAAATATGGTACACTCGCTCACTTATTTCGTCTTTTCGTTGAAGGAAGTCTAATTTTCTAAACAAAAATTTACAGATTTTTATAGACATTCCCAGACATTTCAAATTTTTATCACAGACATTTGAAAACAATGTCTGGCATCACTGATTAGGAGGTACCAGCACATTGATCCCAAAATTAATGAACTACCCCTTGAAACGTAATTCCCAACGAACAACCCCCAAAATATTATGTCAAAATAACACAGTGAAACAGAACAAAATCAAATATTCATTTAGCGGAAGAAAGTGTCGAATTACGATGTTCTTGGGATCAATGGGAATCTAAAGCAGTAAGTCAATTTCGAATCGCTAGTTTCCAATTTATTGTTGATAATGTCGCTAGAATATAACTGGAACAGAAACTTCAAAAATTGTCCTGTTTCAGATGTTTGTTCCATAACTAAATGGGACATGCTTTGATTATTACATTCAATGTATGATGTGTGATGTATGTATGATACGTTCTACCACCCATTGTAGCACGGAAACTAAGTCCGACAGCAATGGGCTCTCCTCTCTGCTAGACTTGATCAAGCTTTAACAGACACTGATTATCCAAATCATGCCATTGTATGAAGGGCCAAAAAGGGGTTGAGTGGATGGATAGGCAATATCTTTTATACGTATCCACAGAGAGATTAAGAATCTCCTTCCAGCAGCAAGATTAAACAATTGGTCAAAAGAGCAAGTCATCTAACATGAGGATGCCCCAATAGGCGGGGAGAAGAACCCGCCCTCTATTTACAAACTGTTAGCAATGGGGAGTTGGCATTCCCACTCTCTCCATCCAGAGTGCTTCAATCGGGTGCCCTTATGGTCCCTCCCATTCCCATGAATATTTATATAATAGTGTATATATTTATATAATAGTGTATATATTTAGTGTATAGATTTATGCAAATGAAAAAATACAGCAATCATTTGTATCTTTTATATGTGATCTTCAGTTGATCCTGAATTGCAAGAAATGTTGCAAAGTGCAGAGTTCTGTGGTTGTGTTTAAGCTCGTTTTCGTTCTTTTTCAGAGATAACAGCATTTCACCAAAATCTTGATTTGAGGTATCCTGTAACAGCTTGATAAATCTATTGAGATTTTGCAAAACTAATATTTATACGTTTTAATTTATTGTTGCTATGGTCACTTTTTGCTGCTTGATGCTGATTGTATAACAGCAATCAACTTTTATTTTTGCTGGCTAATAGTTATTGCTACCAAGTTAGGAAAGGAAAGATTAAATTGAAAGGGAGTAAAAGACAAATGGGCAAATAAAAAAAATAAGTAATGTTTAAATCATCTGTGAAATAAAATCAATAAAACAGTAATCCCAAATATAATGATATTGTGAGTTATAATGAAGCAATGACAAAGATTGAACAGTTAAATCAAACTCTAACCAAATGGCACACATCGCTGCATGAATCAGATCAGCTCACAGAATTGGTAAAGAGTCCATTTGCAACCCGTATATGAATGAGTAGAATGATATGGAACGGGAGTGTAGGAAAAATGAAAGTCGGCTAAACTAATGTCTACCACTGTATACGCTCAGAAACAGTGCAGTGAGCTTAAACCCGCGAATGATTGACCATAACAAATAATTACCCTAACTGTCATGTAAAGCAAGTGTTATCAGCAAATACAAAGTGTTAAGGCCCAAACGCAACGGAACGGAAACGGCAAGTTCGACAGTTGTCGTAAATGACGTCGATATGTCCACTTGGAATCAACTTGGATCTAATCAGTTTTATATCCGACAAGCAGGTTTAGTCCGATTGGGCTCTTCCGCTACCGTCGGCGTTCCGCTTGCGTAATCACTGCGTTCGAGCCTTTAAACTGAAATAAACATCTAAATTGCTACTATCAATGCCTTTATATTCGAGGTTTGCAATATAAAATCAATACAGAAACTCTTCGCGGCATTCAGCTTAACAACGTTCACAGTGTGAGAATCCAAATAAGAAACGTCAGGACTTATTACATTCTAAGGCATCGCAGCATAGTTTTGCGGAATAAGTGAAATTTTTCGGACTATCTCCATTTCCAGATGATCGATGGGGAAATAAAGAAAGAATTGGGTTCACAAGGTGATCCGTGCCAAAAGACGCTGAAGCATCATTGTCTCTCGTCTATCAGCTATAACCCAATGTTCCAGTTTCGAATCGTTCTTAGATTGTGTCTATGCAATTAAAACAAACAGTTCATTGTGTGTTTCGAAGAAGTACGCCGCTTGTTACATAAAACGTTGATAACGACAAGACAAAGCCGTCAAACTTAGTTAATTTTTCGGTCACTTACGGAAGGAGTTATGCTCAAGCTTGCTTTTGCATGACGAAGCAGTTCGCAACACAGAAAGTTATGTTGAAGAATTAATTCCAATGAAGAATAAAATACTTGTTTCGTCTGACCTCGCATGAACATCCCAACCTTGACCGCAAATAAAAAGGAAACGAGTCTCGCTGAGCGCAAAATTCAAGTTCAGTGGCACAAGTGAGGTGCGACGGGTAAGTTCAAGAAGAAATCTCGATTTATCGGTCTCGGTTGGGCATAATCCTTTAGCAATGCACTTATGTTTTCTCGTAGATTGGGATGCTGTGAAGAAGAGGCATCTCTGCATGATGCTGGATACCTCGGATAACAAAACGAAGTAAGAATTATTAATGTGCTCGCAGTGATTCGCTTCGATTGAAGGTGATTCGGAGGACGTTCTGAACCGGTCCGTCTGGCAAAGTATAAAAGAGGAAGCTCCCGGTATCAGGACCATCAGACGATAAGAATCCTTCCTGCCGGTAACGTGATCCCAGTTTCGAAGTGAATATTCTAAGAGAATACGAAATGAAGTGCTTATTGTTGATTGCGCTGGTGGCTGCTGGAGCTCAGGTAATACCAACTGAACTAATTAACCGGGACTATAAATGGCCTAGAGCAGGTAATTCTTCCGTAGGCCTTTTTCACTCCGGAACAACAAGAAGTGGCCAAAAAGCTGGCGGTGGATTGCTCAACCGAGATCGGCGAAGGACTGCCGGAGAATGTGGGTGACCGCTTCCGGGAGGGGGATCTCACGCTGACCGACGACAAGAGCAAGTGCTTCATGAAGTGCATCTTCGGAAAGGTGGGCTTCATCGACGATGCCGGCACGATCAGCAAGACGAAGCTGGTGGAGAAACTTAGCAAAGGAAATGGCCAGGAGAAAGCGGAAATGTTCGCGGAAAAGTGTGGCATGTTCGAGGGTGCCAATGCGTGTGAAAAGGCGCACGGACTGTACGAGTGCTACTTCAACAACAAGGACACCTACTTTGCGTAAGGGGTTCGAAGCTGAGAAACGGTTTTCACGGGTGCAACAATTTGGAACAGTTGAATAAAAATTATGTTTTGATGAAACGCAGTGGATTTTCTGATCAAAAGCACCGAGATCTTGAAATCTAAGCTATAGTTCACTATGATATAGCCGTTATAGATATCTATATCACAATTCTATGAGATTCGAGAAACGGTTTTGCAAAAATATGAGCTATGAAGCTATAGTAGCAATTTGTTAGAAATCTTTGCCACAGCGCTATCAAATAACTTTTTTCGATGTACACACGATTGATTTTCTTTGTGTTCGCAGGTATTCAGTTGCGAGCTTTTATAAAATTAATTTCGGAAATAATCATGAGTACTGTAGCTATGGGGAATCCAGAATGGAAAAAAAATCTGCAGTTCCCAAGTAACATTGCCAAAACCATCCAGCTTTATAAGGTTTTATTAAAATGTTTTATGAAGGCCACTAAAAAACAATATGGTTTTAATATGGCAGTAAGAGATGCCAATAAGTTTCAAATTATAGTCAGGTTTATGAGAACCTACACAGCTTCTTTACAACGATCTTAAAACCTTGTCTTCTAAAGTTCCTTTTACTGCTATCGTAGGTTTTATTTTGACTTTATGAACTCGTAAAATGCTGTTTTGAAATACCGTTTTAGGACTCATTGAAGTTATCATGTTATGGTCAGTTGAAAAAGCATTTTAAAACCATTTTGCCTCCAGTAAATGCATTAAACGGCTAATTGGCACTGATGAAAGTCACCAAATGACCAAGTAGTTTTATAGTAGCCATTGAGAAGATTGGCAAATTGGCTTTTTGACAAAACTGTGATTTTTCCCAATCGCCTGAAAATTTAACAAATCATTGAAATGATGAAAAATAAAGACATCAAATATTATATGTAATGAAAATGAACTGTGGATCGGAGACCAATTTAGGCATTCTTTTAGATAACCTGATTGAATTCCATCAATTTTCAAAAAATGCATGCCTAATTTATTGAATATACTTGTTTCAATTTTGTTTTTGTTGTTGTATACTCGCATAATTTTGAGGCGCATTAATTTTCGGCCCTTATCGTGCCAATATTCACCATAAAATTAAATGCGCCTATGATTTGGAGCATGATACGGTTTAACAAAAACTCAATTTGTTTTGGATATTCTGCTATTAAACAAAGATTCCCGCAACACTGAAACTTTTTTCTGAGATATTATTTACTGCTTAATGAATCAGAAGAGCAGAGAATCGAACAAAGCAGAACAACAAAAACCAACCACGATATCTCGGTGAAGATTAAAAACTGTGGCCATTTGGCCCTATTCTGGTTTTCATGGCAGCCAATAGGTTTTATGGAGGTTCTCAAGTGGTCATAACATCTTTCACTTGAACGTTTTCAAAATCTTTATGGTCTTGTAGAGGTTTTATACATTTGTTTTCACAACCGCCATTTTGTACACATTTTGGCTTTAAAGATGCATAGAAGAAGTGGTGGTGGACAAAACAGCTTTGATTTTAGTTTTATTAACAAAACTGGGAAGATTGCTGGAAAATCTAAAAATGTTACTTGGGTTACTGCGTAAATTATATTGAAAAGGCGGACTAAACGAAAAACTCGCAAAGTCTGGACAAATCGTGCTCACCTTGAAAGCTTGGAAATTGAAGCTTATCTGCTGAAGGAGCTTGGATATGAAGATCAAGATTACTATTTCAGGAAAATTCTACAGATAAGTTGATTGAAGTTCTTTCGAGAAATTTCGTCGAAAAGTTCAGGAAAGTTCTTCAGAGAAATACAGGAAAGTTTTTTTAAGAGAAGTTCAAAGAAGTCCTTCAGAGAACTTCGAGGAAATTCTTCAAAGCACTTCAGTGTAGTTCTTCAGAGAACTTTAGGTTAGTTTTTCAGAGAAGTTCAGAGAACTTCAGACAAGTTTGGGGAATTTCTTGAGAGAAGTTTTTCATAGAAATTCAGATAATTCTTCAGATAAGTTCGGGAAGTTAAGGGAAATTCTTCAGAGGATTTTCAGAGAAGTTTTTCAGAGAACTACAGAAAAGTGCCTCAGAGAACTACTGGGAATTTCTTCACAGAAACTCAGAGAAATTCTTTATAGAAGTTCAGAGAAGTTCTTCAGAGAACTTCAGATGTTCTGTAGATAACTTTGGGAAGTTCTTCAAATAATTTCAGGAAGTTTTCAGAGAACTTGAAGTTCTTCAGAGAACTTCGAGAAAATTCTGTAAAGAGAAGGGAAGTCCTTCAATGAACTTCTAGGATAGTTTTTCAGAGAAGTTCAGGGAACTTCAAAAAGTTTTGGGAATTTTTTCAGAGAAGTTCTTCATAGAAATTCAGATAATTCTTTAAAGAAGTTCGGGAAGTTAGGGGAATTTCTTCAGAGAAATTTAAGGGAAGTTTTTCAGAGAACTACATGAAAGTTCTTCAGAGAACTACAGGGAAGTTCTTCACAGAAATTCAGAGAAGTTCTTTATAAAAATACAGAGAAGTTCTTCAGAGAACTTCGGAGATGTTCTGCAGTGAACTTTGGGGAAGTTCTTCAAAGAATTTTGGGGAAGTTTTTCAGAAATTCTTCAAAGAGGAAGAGAAATTCAAAGAGAAGGGAAGTCCTTCAGAGAACTTCAGGGTAGTTTTTCAGAGAAGTTCAGAGAACTTCAGAAAAGTTTGGGGAATTTCTTCAGAGAAGTTCTTCATAGAAATTCAGATAATTCCTCAGATAAGTTCGAGAAGTTAAGAGAATTTCTTCAAAGGACGTTCAGGGAAGTTTTTCAGAGAACTACAGGAAAGTGCTTCAGAGAACTACAGGGAATTTCTTCACAGAAACTCAGAGAAATTCTTTATAGAAGTTCAGAGAAGTTCTTCAGAAAACTTCAGAGATGTTCTGTAGATAACTTTGGGGAAGTTCTTCAAATAATTTCAGGGAAGTTTTTCAGAGAACTTCAGGGAAGTTCTTCAGAGAACTTCGAGAAAATTCTTAAAGAGAAGGGGAAGTCCTTCAGTGAACTTCAGGATAGTTTTTCAGAGAAGTTCAGAGAACTTCAAAAAAGTTTTGGGATTTTTTTCAGAGAAGTTTTTCATAGAAATTCAGATAATTCTTCGAAGAAGTTCGGGAAGTTAAGGGAATTTCTTCAGAGAAATTTCAGGGAAGTTCTTCAGAGAACTACATGAAAGTTCTTCAAAGAACTACAGGGAATTTCTTCAGAGGATTTTCAGGTAAGTTTTTTCAGAGAACTACAGGAAAGTTCATGACAGAAAATCAGAGAAGTTCTTTATAGAAGTTCAGAGAAGTTTTTCAAAGAACTTCGGAGGTAATTCTTCAGAGAAGTTCTGGAAAACTCCTCTGGGAATTTCAGGAAAATTCTTGAGAGGAATTTCAGGGAAGTTCTTCAGAGGAACTTCGGGGAAGTTCTTCAAAGTACTTCAGGGAAGTTTTTCAGAGAACTTCAGAGAATTTCAGGTAATTCTTCAGAGAAGTTCGGGATAATTCCTCTGGGAATTTTAGGGAAATTCTTCAGAGGAATTTCAGGGAAGTTCTTCAAAGGAACTACTAAAGAGAAGAACTTCTGGGAAGTTCTTCACAGAAATTCAGAGAAGTTCTTTATAGAAGTTCAGAGAAGTTTTTTATAGAAGTTCAGAGAAGTTTTCTAGAGAACTTCGCAGATGTTCTGCAGAGTACTTTGGGGAAGTTCTTCAAAGAATTTCGGGGAAGTTTGATGCAATTCAAATCTAGATTCATTTAAACGACTAATTTATTTGTCATACATGTTTGATTAGCGCCGTATTGGACGGAAAAAGACTGTTTTTGAGCTTTCCTTAGGATAGATATACATATTATATCTATTTATGTCACATACTCGTTTACCTCTGAACCTAGTTCTGTTTTGCTAGAATGAAATATTGAAAATTCCAGTTGAGAATTGATTGAACATCAGAATTAATGAAATTGCATGTATGATAACATGAAATTGCTGGTGTGATAACATCTGTTTTCAATGTTTATAATCTAAATCAATACTCACTACTTCGGAGGAGTTCTTCAAAAAACTTTTGTGAAGTTTTGCAGAGAACTTCGAGAAATTTCTTCAGCGAACTTCAGATAATTTTTCAGAGAAGTTCGGGAAAATTCTTCAGGGAATTTTAGGAAAGTTATTTAAAGGAAGTTTTTCAGAGGAACTTCAGGGAAGTTCTTCATTGAAGTTCATGGAAGTTCTTCATTGAAATTCATGGAAGTTCTTCATTGAAATTCAGGGAAGTTCTTCAAAGAACTGCAGTAAAATTCTTCAGAGAACTTCGGGGAAATCCTTTAGAGAACTTCTGGGAAGTTTGCAGAGAAGTTCAGGGTTGTTTTTCAGAAAATGTCATTGAAGTACATCTGAGGAGTTCGGGGCAATCGGTTAAATTCATTGCTTTGAGGTTTCAAATTATTCGTACATATCGGTTCTTAGAAAAGCAAAAATTAAGTGTGACAGGTTTATTTAAAATTCGTATATCATTAAAAAGAGGAGTGGCAGTCAAATTCACTTGACTTTAAAGAAAAATAGCAATTTCCCAATTGTGTAGGAGCGTTAGACGGAAAGCACATAAGTGTAAAAGCCCCTTCAAAGAGCGTCAGTGATTATTTAAATTATAAAAAGTAGTTCAGCCGCCCCTAACATGGGGGACAGACGCTGTTGTGAGCCGCTCCTCCAGGAGAACAGACGCTCAGGTTTGCAGAAGCAAACCCCCCTTCCCTGTCAGCCGATGGCCAAAGTTCCCACCGGGGTTGGTAACCCGATCTTCCCTACGGTTGCTCGCAGCCCAGCCGGCACCGCGGAGAGGTAGGGGTAGGAGTTACTGAACAAGACGCTAAGGACAACTAAATAGGGTCTATTTTAAACCTGCAGGTACGTTAAGTACCAGTGGTACGCATTGTTCAGTAATTTACCAACCAAACATAGTTTAGGTGTTCCTAAGAACTATTACATAGTTTTCTATCATATAGCTCACTATAGACTAGAAATAGCCGCCATGGCGACACCTTTACAGACGTTTGATTGGGTTACTGGTTACTATTCGACTGTCTAGATGTTAATCCAACAGAAATGTTTCACTTGTCCGAACGAACTGTGTCAAACATCATGTCTGTAGGTGAGAAAAATCCAACCGACTCACCGGGTGAAGACTTCCATAAATGCAAATCAATTAACGTGTCGTTCTTTATGATGTTCACTTTAAGACCCCTGGTTGGAGCAAATGCTCGAGGTCGACCACCTCGAGAGTGGAGCTTTGCCGGTTTAATTTTATGTTCTTTCCATTCCATCGACGGGTGAATACTGCAGCAGGTCGTCGGGTGTGCGTTGCGTACTTACAGCAGCAGCAGAAGCTCCGTAATCGGCTTTGATAGTAATTTTGTGTTATTATTTATTTATTTCCCTTTCGAGCTTGTGACGGCAGCTGACAGCAGATGGGTTGGGGGATGGTTATTTGGATGGCATCGGTGAGGAGGCCGCCATTTACCGTCCCGTCACACATAGTTTTGGCTCATTGAGAAAATAATCAAAGCCTCTGCGTTCGTCTTCTTCGTTGACGGTTAAAATCTCAACGCACCAAGAGTAGGACGAGCATGAAAGTAAAGGGGGAAAAAGCCTCCAGCATGACTTCTTTCGACATCCCCGCTTCCATCCTGCCACATCATGTGTAGGTTATTTTAGTTGGCAAAATTGTTGCAATTATAAAAAATACTATCGCCGCTACCACCAACCTAACCGCCGGTCCTAAACAGTCGGTGATGGATGATGGTAAGCACCGAACTGCGAATCAGTGAGAATGCAAGAGGTCAACCGACCACCGATGAAGCCGCGCCACCAAGAGGAGCCCGGACCATCTAATGGTTCAACAGCAGCCAGCGGTTAACTGCGCTCGTAACAATATAGTAAAAACTAGCATTGTATTGAAACATGATTTTTCTATTCACACCATGACGTTTTGGCTTGCCGTTTTCGGACATACAATGATTAAACTCCGTTTGGATGGGTCAGCCCGCGGTGATGGGCAAGCTTTGTTACACAACCCGGGCGCGATTCACCTTTCAACTATACATGTTTGCCGAGCTGAGAATTGCTCAAATTGAGTGATTAATGAATCTTTCTGGGTCGATTTCGGTATGAATAGCAACAATGCTTGGTTTTATTATTTAGATTCGGCTGGAGGAACATGCTTTTGCAATGCAATTTTGTCTTCTCTAAACGAGTTGTTGTGCATACGGACTCGATGTGGATTCAATGGCCAACCGTTTGATTGCAAGTCATCGTTGCATTGCATAACCAGTTCCACTCTTTCGATCTCAACGGGTCGTGACTTGACCAAACCCTAACCACACTATCAAATTCATGTTAGTGAAAGTACCTACTCTTGTGCATTAATCAAACTGACTGTTCCTTTCCCTTCTGTAATCCAAGTAATCAATCGTAGATGCATACAACATATTTGCACGTGGCTCTATGTGGAACTTTATTTAAGCCCCTAGACTTATCCCAGACGGCCGGATTTGTTTTCCTCTCACTTTCAATCTATGCATCACTAACGATCGTCTGGCTGGTGCAAGCAGTTGCGCTTCCTGACATAACATGCGGCTCGAACCTGAATATGCACCCCGGTAGTTGCAGTCAGCCACAAGCCCTTATCGGCGTTTCATGTCGCGGGTTGAGTTTGGCACAAGACGACCGCGTGATGCACCGCGGAGAAAGTCAGCTGTTGATCGAATGCCTGTGGGACCTGAATGTGGTCGAATGCGCGCCTTCCCGCCAAAGTGCGTCAACTTTCGATTTCGTTCGGCGGCGGGTTGCTCGAAATGATGACGATGATTAATTTATTTATTTTCATTAAGGTATAACTTTTAACCACCTGGGCTGGTTTGTCACTGACGATGGTTTATGATTCGTTGGATCGAAAACACTTGATAGGTGATTGGTTATGTGTTACGGGTAATGTTTGCGATTGAAATAAGAATTCGAGTTATCGAGTTAAGATCAAACAGCTAGGGCATCTTCAACGGTGGTCCAAATCGTGGTTTGGATTTATTTTTTAAGACCAAACGCAAAAACATCGTTGCACCGTAAATTTTCCTTTATACCGGATCTATTTTGCATCATTTTAAATCTAGTATATGTTTTGATCTATTCTTGCAGCAATTTGGAACAAGCAATATACCGTACGAAAACACTACACGCTACTTGATAATACCAATTAATGGGTTAAATTTCAGCTACTTCAAAACAAAAACTCAACTTTATTAGGTAAATTCATAATTCGAATAGTTGCCGTGTTTGGGGCGGGTAATGCTGGCGCCGGATGCTGAGAATAACCGCAAGTTGCTCATGGTGCTAGCGAATCGCCTTTTTGTTTGATTTTTGAATAACGAATAGTTTTTTTTTAATTTTTTACAGCCTTGGAATTTTCCGGAAAAAGCTGACTAGTTCGACATAAGGAGGAGATAGAGCCTGAAACTTTCGGCAGGTTTACTGAGGCTCAGAATATTCTGGCTTATCTTCTGGGAGAGAAGATGAACTTTACAGTGGCAGTTTTTATAAGCTTTTTGTGAGAAACCAATGATATTTTGAAGAATAATTCAAATCGTATTTCTCGGAAGTTTGATTGTTCTTTTAATTTCTAGGAATCGTTATTATATATTATATTATTCAATTGCACATTTTACAGCTTTTAGCCTATGCACTTCTCCGCAAATACATGAATTGGTCAGAACTTATATAAGCTTCTAAAAACTAAACGAACTCTTCAAGAGGTATGTTCTGAATTACAGTAAACATCGGAATATCTATGCAGATTGGGTGGACAAATAATGAACCTGACAGAAGTTGATGAAGCTCCTCAGAGGTTGAATAAACTTATTGGAAGTTTGAAGATAACCATGAAGTTTGCTCTCTCTTTCTCTCTCTCTCTCTCTCTCTTTCTTTCTCTCTCTCTCTCTCTCTCTCTCTCTCTCTCTTTTGAGTTGTTGAACTACAGGGAAGTCCATTCAATTGCCGTAATATTCTCAATAATTCTGGAATCATGGATCCAAAAATTGTGTTGATCATCCATGGAGTAGAAACAACTTTCTGGAAACTTCCGGAACTTTGAGAAACAGGTTTGGCCAAAATATCAAATATATTTTAATAACAATATTTTCGTCGAGAAAACTAGTTGAGGAAGCGGACGTCAATATCCCTTAGGCTTCAGTGCACTTTTATAACGGGTTCAGGCCGACTTTTCCAGCTGAATCACACTGAGCTGGAAAAAGTCATCAAATGACTATAAGTGTCGCAAAATATCCAGAAACATCTCCCTTGGCATGCGAAAACGACACTAAAAGGGCAAATCTTTGTAGGTTGGCATGTCTCTGAGGTAGTTCTGGAACAGCTTCTGATGACCGAAATAAAATCACAGTCGACGTTGGGGCGTGTTCCTGGACGTGACTCTCTCCTTTTTGACTCCTGTTTGTCTGGTGCCAAATTACAAATCAGCATTATCTAATATCGTTTAAAAGAAACGCATGAATTCACACACTCACACTTAGCCAAACGAAAGAGCAGGTATTAATCGTCGTCTGCTAACGACTGGTAGAAACAAAGATTTGGTCAAACCAATTCATGGCTATAAGTTTGCGAAAAATCTGCGATATCTGGAAAAAAAACCTTTGGGTGATCTTGAATGATTGACATGGTGACAGGTTTGGCGGGTTTAACAACAAGAAATATAACACCGGTGCGGGGCATACAAAGTTGGTCAATTTTAGCTGGTTCTATTTAAGGTTTGCTGATCCTAATCAAGTATAAAGTTGTTCCAAAAATAGACCACCGCTGAAGATGCCCTTAGTTTACTATTGCCCACAGTTCAACCCATAATGTGACATCTTGAATAAACGCTTCTTAGTATCCTGAAAGTATACTCGATGGCAGTAAGGCATCTTCAGCGGTGGTCTATTTTTGGAGCAACTTTATACTGGATTTGACCAGCAAAACTTGTATAGAAGCAGCTAAAATAGACCGACTATGCGTTCCCCACACCGGTGTTGTAT
>JASCZW010018161.1:0-15924 GCA_034211315.2 Aedes japonicus
ATTAGATTATCAATACCTTTATGGACGGGGTTAGGCTTCAATTTCTAAAAAAAATGTTTATTATGTCAGCTTTTTTGACGTAGGACTATATCTTTGGTTTCTATAATTGGGTACATTTAAACTAAAATCGAATTGCGACCGTCACGAAAGATGGTCAGATTTAAGGAGTTAATATCTCAGTCATTTTTTGAAAGATTTTCAAATTTTTGGCAGCGATCGTTCGGAAATATTTCCACGCATTTATTTCAATAGAGAACATTGTTGATTTAGGGCCACATAGTATTGAAAAATTCATAAATGTTAAGCCTTGTCTTAAAAAGCATATTGACTCCTGCACGCCTAATGGGTTATATATGACCTTTAAACGAACATGCCTGTATAAACCACCAATTTTATAAAACTTCGGTATATTTGTTCTTGGTCAACTTTTTTATTTGAGAAACATAAACACACGAGTTTAAGGCCCAATTGATGACCTAGAGCATCCTGAATATGAAAAAGTTCAGGAAAAAAATATATATGCCGTATTAAAAGTGTAAGACGTTGTTTTAAAATATGGTGCATATGCACAGTAGCTTTTACAGCAATATGAGGAAGCGGTATGTGAATTCAGAAAAATCTTTGCAAGCTGTACTTTAAAAATGACGTGTTTTGCTTTTGCTGCGGTATTTTTGAGGAAATAATATTAAAAATTATTCCTTTTTTCAACGAAACTAAATGATGAAATTATAATTTTCCGAGTGCTTTGCGTAGGACGTTGTAAATGGAATACCTCTCTTAGTGTGTTATAGTCGTGTTTCTTTACATGGTGGTCCTGATTAACGAAACCAAGTTTAAAGAAGCAGCTTACCTTTTTTGTAGCGATGCTCAAAACTGAAATTTATTTACAATTTCAACGACAAACTCTTATCTTTACTAATCCTAGTAGGATTACTAGGACTACTAACTCACATAAAGTGGTTTCCTTCCATCCACTAGACCCTTTCCGATTCTCCTACTCTTTTCAGGTGTCAATCTATGGTGCAACAACCCTACTTCCCATCCGCGGATTGAGGCTTGAGGACCGGTGCTCTACAAATGTTATGCTATTATTTTCATTATTATTATTTCATATCATAGTTTACTCATGATCTAATCTATCAGAACAGCAATTTCACGGCGGTTTTCCACAGGGGTTTTTCTAACGCCAATCTAAATGTCCATTATTAACTGAATCAACGGGTAAGTATTTAAGGTAAATAATAATATTCATTTCAATTAATACACTTTCTTTTCTTTTCTTTGTAGGTTCTACTCACTGGATTTCACAAACGAAAGACCAAAGAATTATCCTGTCTGCTTATATTTCGCAAATTCAATAAAAAAATCCACTCAATTGCACTTTGGCCAACGAAAACAATTGTGTCTCAATTTACGATGGCGAACCTAAGTTTGTTTACCTTTTAACAGTTATTCATTATTTTCCATTCTACCACTCCAGCAGCTGCTTTCTCTACTCTCTCTATTCCAATGACGTCTATATAAGGTCTGGGGCAACGCACTGCTTGCTTGTATTGGAAGCAAAAATAATGTAAACATTGCTGAGCCAACGGGTGATGACGTAATACTATTGAGCTTTCTATTGGCGGGCATGGGTTCAGATAAAATAAATCGGTTCAAACGTTTATTAGGAATGCTGCATTGTGGAAATAATCGTGATACAAATGCCATGGATCATTTATAGTAAATTTAACTGAGGTAATTGTTTTTTTGCCACACAAACTTTGAAACGCTGTGACTTGACAATCGAGTATCGATATAGAGCCAATTTTCCATCATCGGTAGACTGGAATCGGTTGAAAAATTTAGTTTTATAGCGCATACAATAAACAATCACGGAGCGAACTAATCAAAATAAACAGTATGACGTAGCATTTTGCGAACTTTTGTGTAGCGTGAGCAAGGAGTGCAGTGGTATTAGTGTCATGAGCGAATTTTGCTCGTTTCACTAATATTGTTGAGGCTACTGCGCCAGATCTTATACAGACGTCATTGATTTTAAGCCTCCCTTGGCGTTCTCTGTCATGTTAGTCAGCCGCAACTGACACATTAATGTTGTTCACGCTCAAATCAGCCTCTCTTTCATTTGAATTGCTGTCCCTTTTTTTCTCACGGAAAAATTACTCAATTTTCATAAAAATTGGAACAACTTAATTTATGAGTTGTTCAAACTTTTACGAAAATTGGGTAAATTTTCCATGAGAAAAAAAAAGGATAGTGATACAAATGAAAGAGAGGTTGTTTGAGCGTGTTCTATACATTTTAACACATATAAGGTCTCAGCTGCAGATCTTCGGTATGAGTTAAACGAAAAGTTCCGTGATGAGTATTGACTGTGAGTTCCGTGATGAGTAGTTCTCCTTGGTAGGTTCGGTTCATGCAGAGATGATTGTCTGAATGTTGTTTTTGGTTCTTATGTGGTCGTGGGCAGAGATGGTGGTGCAATACCTTCAACAATCTGCGCAGCGGTCAGTCTCTCTTTGACGTTTTGAGAGCGTTTCTTCAGAGCATCAGCACAAGATTGTCCTGTATGCTGAGCATATCCACAATGGCGGCAGGTGCGAATTTGGTTGCGGTAAGTCACATATAACATCTTTCCGTCGACTGGTAAATATCACGGGATTGCTTTCCGGAGTCTCATTCGCAGAATTAGTATACTGTTTGGCAGACTAGGCAAGAATTCTTTCCAGGTTTCGTTTTGTATCGAGAGTACTTAATCGTACGAGGTGGGGTAGCAGGTCCGAAACCTTAAACTCAATTGCGTTGGCTGCTGGGTTCAATGGTACGGTGTACTCCTTTATCTCGAGCTCGATCGTTTGCTTTATTTTGTGTTAGGAAACTATTTGGTCCATTAATTCAGCTGATTCGACTTCGACGGTGACTTGCGCTCTGGCAGGTAGAGTCTGGACGTTCTTAATGTTGTTCAGTGTGAGATTCAGCTTTTTTAGTAGAAAGCCTTGGATTTGCTAGATTTGGACGACCTGGCATGACCGTACAGTCGATGACGAACGATTTTTTGCGGTAAGAGGAAGTGGAAAGTAGAAAGAGCGCTCTCCGGACTCCACACTGTGATATTTTAGTATGGTTTTGTTTTCACTGAGCGAATATAGAAAGACGTCTGTTCTTTACTACAGCCAAATGTCAACTGTCACAGGACTATGCTGACCAGGGATGCCAGCATTTTTTTTTTCAAATGTCTGTGATAAAAATTTGAAATGTCTGGGAATGTGTTTAAAGTTCTGTAATTTTTTTAAACTTCTTGAATTTTTATTTATGCTTCTCAGCTAAACTTAAGGAAAATTTTCTTTTTGATCAAATCTTCCAAACGGGGTGAGATGGAAAGTAAGAAATTGTAATTCTTGCATCAGTGTGTGCCCTCATAGTGTGATGTGAACGGTTGGGCAGATGGTGTGTACCATATTTTAATATGGTGTCATCATCGCTCAAGATCATCAATATCATTATGGTCATATGAATATTTTTTCATAGACTACTTCTTCGGTTAGTCAGTGATCATCTCTTAAATTACAGGAAACTCCCTTCTGATTTTCAGCAGGGCTATTTGCTAAAGGTCTGAGAGGTTTCCTCCTGAACTTCAGGCGAAATTTCTCATGATCTTCTTGGCAGTCACTCCTTATTTCCTTCGAAATTCACATTTAGTATCCAACCTTACTTCCAGAAACATTTGGTAAGTTTTTTCCTGAACATAGTTACTTTCTAAATTTCTGATAAGTCCCATCTGGAACTACGAGGTATGTTTCTGCAAAACATTGAGAAAGTACTCTCCAGAATATCTTGGAAAATCTTCTTAAGTTGTTAGAAGTTTCTTCCTGAACTTCCGAAATCATCTCTTCTGAACTTCAGGGAAGAATTCTCCTGAACTTCATGGAAGTTTGTTCCTGGATTTCTGAGAAATTCCGACTTGAACTACTAAAAAGTTCCCCCTATACTTCTGGAAAGTTTATTTTATCAAAATTATCTACCATAACTTCTGGGATTTCGTGAACTTCGAGAAATTATCATTTTTAAATGCTGGAATGTTCGATTCAGAGCTTAAGGGAGGTTCTCTAACACATCTGGCTAGTTCCAACCAAACTTTTGGTCTTTTCGCAACTTTTTGTGATCTTCTGAGGAGTTCGTTACTGATTTTTTAGAAAAATTATTTTTTGACCCTACAGATAGTGCCCTCTTTGGTAGGTTTCTTTTTGAAATTCGAGGAAGTTTTTTCCTGAGCTTATTCTTTCCAAACTTCTGATTGGTCCCACCCGGAACAGAGAGGAAAATTTTATTGAAACTTTGGGAAAGCCGTCTCCAGTAGTTTTTGGAAAATTCTCTTAAAGTTGTTCATGAAGTTTCTTCCTGGACTTCTGCGAAGTCCTCTTCTGAACTTTGTTTTCTCCAGAACTTTGGGAAAGTTTGTTCCGGAATCGAAATCGTGCTCAAATTAGAAATAAGTACCCCCAATGCTCCTGGAAAGTTAAATATTTTTCTCTTTAAAGAATTTTGAGAAATCCTCATTCTGAAATGTTAAAATGTTCTCTTGTGAGCTTAAGAAAAGCTTCCTAGCACTTTTGGGAAGTTCCAACTTACCTTTTGAGAAGTTTCATCCGGAACTTCTGGGAAGTTACTTCCTGAACTTGAGAGAAGTTCTTCCCTCAATTTCTATGACGCATCGTCCTGAGGATTTTTGTTCTTGATTTTTTGAGAAACTATTGGTAGCTCTCGTTTCAAATTTGGGAAAGTTTTTTTTCCTGAACTTCTGGGAAATTCAATCTTGAATTTCTGGGAAGAACTCCACAATCTCTGAAAAATTCCAAACTTCAGAGAAGTCCTCTCCCCTACACTTCTTCCTGAAGCTCTGATAAGTCCTGTCCTGATTCTTGGGGAAGTTCTGTCTTGAAATTCTGGTAAGTATGATCTTGAACTTCGATCATGAATTTTTGAAGGTTCTTCTTGCATGAACTGCTTGCTCCCAATACTTCTGAGAAGTTTCTACCTGACCATAGGAGAAGTTTTTTATTCGAAAAGTCTCTAAATTTTTCAAATATGATTTGTATTGTTGTGAACCTTGATTTTCGTTGCGACTTAAGGGCCCAATGACCAATATTACAAACGCTTTGATAGTAATTTTTCGAATGGATTGGGATTGAACACTACCATAAGTAGAGACTCCATGTTACCCTCGTTAAGGGCCTATACGATACTTATCTCCGAGCTCATTGTGTTGTCAAGTGGCCCACCGCTTTCGTTTTTTCAAGGATTTCTACTTTTAATGATACCTACGATATTTTCAAATATTTCAACAAAGCTTCTTACCGTATTTACTATACTGTTCAGATCCTTGTACGTTTTAAATCTGAACTTCAGAGAATACCTATATTTGAAATTTAAAATATATTTAAAATGCCTGTTAAAGTCTGCAACATAAAATAAAAGTCCGCTAAATGTCTGCATCGTTAAAAAAGTCTGCAATAAAAATGAAAAGTCTGCAAATTTACAGACATGTCTGGGAATATGGCATCCCTGATGCTGACGAAAATGTTTAATGAAACCAACTGATATTTAAATTTTTTATTTTGCTGAAAAGTTATGAAAATTATTCCACGAGGTAATATCTGTAAATGTTACCGTGAAGCTAACGCGACTGAACCGAAATGAACAACAAATCGGTAATCTTGGAAAGCACAAGCACTGTTCTGAGAATCGACAACGGATAAAAACGAGTTGAATTTCCGACTAGTCCCAACATTCAAGGATCCATCCGAGTCACAACAACACAACAGATCTATCAAAAGTGGCTCCATTGAATTTCAACCGACACGTGTCCAAATCTTTCGAATCTGAGCAAAGTTTCACAATCACTTGTTTACAGTTCGTATTCATACCTTACTTCCTAAAAATACACCCAAATTTTAAGACGCCCCTTAAAGGTTCATTTGATGTCGCTACCTTCATCATTTCTGGACAAATCTGGAAAATCTCATCCTCATCTGCCGGTATTATCATTTCGATTTCTGCCACGCCTGAAGCAGGTTCAATTTCACAGCAGACTTGCCTCACAGATTAAACATTACCCCTGCAGCGGTGGCTCCGACGACAAAACACTGACGAATGATGCGACACGGGATGGACCTGTTTCTGATGTAGTAAATAATAATAATCCTGCTCATAGCTCTGCCGAAGGAAGCGAAGTACGGAGCCATTGGCCCGCGCGGAAGAAATCCGGTAGGAAAAGTTTGATAATAACATCATCTAATTGAAACTGAATCATAAAACGAGCGGAGGAATAAGCGTCCCACCGAGCATCCGACGTCGTTTTAAATTTCAATTTATTTTGAAAGGCACTTTATTCTCACTTTTGGTGCCTGGTCTTATTGCTGGTAAATTCGACAGAAATTATTTATTCCTCGAAGCCCCTTGCTGCTCCTCGCTCCAAACATGAATCTAGGTGCTTTTTCTGATAAAACAGCACCGACTGCCTTCGACAGTCAGAAACGGAAAAAAGCCTGGAAAAACAATGGAAGGAGGAAATCACGGCTGAACGGCTGCTACGAAAGAAACGACGCCGAAACAAGGAAGTTATTATTGAGCATCCAGAATTCGCAGAGATCCCCGCTCGCAGTGTTCGATTCTAATTTCGGAAAATTTTCTTCCGAGAACCATGGGCTTTCATCAAGAGTGAAGTCGTTCGTTCCTGGAGCAAGCCCAGCAGTTGTGACTTTAGTGCAGATGATATTATTGACGGTTTCGGCGAATAAGAACTTAGTCTTGGGCTTTATGTTCATGATTGATCGGCGGAAGCTCCGCTCTCTTGAGGATAGTGGGCACAATCAACCGGGGAAGAAAAATCCAAGGTGCATGAGAGCAGTAAGCAGTAAGTAAGCTCGAAGGAAAATTAGTTTCACCAACAGTAGCGTGAAATGACAAAATGACGAAAATAATTTAATCAATCCTGCAGCACGTGTCAGGATGCTTCGTAAACCACAATTTTGGAGGGTCTGTGGAAACCGCGCTTTACAGTCCATTACCTTTGATTTAACTAGAATTGCAAACGAAGCTGTAAAGCGGGGGAAGCTTCTGCGATACATATTAAGCTAAGTAAATTTAGCTAATTGGCTGATGGCGCTCGTTCCAAGTATCATGTCGTGGGAAACAGCCTGTCTGGTTGCAATCGAAAAGAAAGGCGTGCCTAAGCTTGAAATGTTAATAAGTTTCTTTCCACGAAGCGTGGAGGGTTGAAACAAAGTTGCTCTGTTAGTAAGTCAACTTGACAGATTTACCTCTGAGTCATCCTCAAAAGGTTCATCGGCAAAAAGTAGCATTGATTTCTGTCGGTATTTTCTGTCGAATCCACGAAGACTCTGGAAAACTGCACCTTCAATTGGTAATTTCATTTTCAACATGAACTAGGGATGAAGTACTAGATATCATACTTTCTAGTTCCATTTTCTCGAACAACGTAAAAATTCGTATGTTGCGAATATTTTGTTTTAGCTGAACATAGATAAACTTTGTTTGACTGTGTAAACGGATCTACCTAATCCAGGCAAACTCAGCAGGGTCTACTCTTTTTATGAGTAAAGCCTGGCCACGTTGGATTACGGACACCAAAATAAGAGCATCAATAAAAATGTACACCTAATTCAACAAAACTGATACTTTAGTTAACAATAATAGAGTCATATCTACTTTAGAAACAGTTGATTAATATATAAATCCTTCTTTTTGTAAAATTCTCGAATTTTCTGTGGTACACCCGCCGTCAGGCTCCGTACTCAGATACGCCCGCCACAACGATTCTTCATCTTCTCTTAAAATCATCGGTACCATTTGCTTTCTTCTTAGTTTCGAAGAATTTTCGCCTAACTAGAGCCCAATACTTCTCTTCTTGTCGAAGTTCTGGGCAGTTTGGTGGATTAGCTGTTTTTGGTACGTACGAGCTCCTACCACCTGTCTTTGTCGGGAGGATACTTTTCAATTTGTTCCATTACCAACCTTCCGATCCACAGTCAAGCGTTGGTCAAATGATTGGACCCTGCTTGGATCCAGGAGCATCTCGATCGAATCAGCGTCAGGTCAGCGAAGCTAACTACTAAAGACCTATGTAGTTAGACATAGTGGGTGCGTAAAGCACACTAGCCCCCTCCCTGTAGTAATACCGAAAGATGGTTCCGGGGAGGGCCGGGGTTCGAGGCACGGGTGGGTTTTTAGTGGGTCGAGGAGTTGGCGCCCTCACCCCACAGTCTGTTTGCAGATTTTCCATCCCGTAAAAAAAAAGACAAATAGTTGACATTTTTCCAGAAATTTTGAAACTCCTCTTGAAGTTAGTCAAACTGCTATCTAAATTCTTAAAACATCTTCACAAGTTGTTGAATTTTTTTCAAAAATTGTAGAAACTTAAGCAGATGCTTTTCCAACCCTTCCAAAAGGTTTTCAAACTTCTCCTGGAAATGGTGACTGCCGCCGAAGTGCTTGTCAATTCTGAAGAAAAATTTAAAACTTTTCCAGGTGTTCCCAAGAAGTGAAGAACCTCTCCAACAGTTTTGAAAACATTTCTATAGGTTGAAACTTAATTAGAAATATTAGATCTCCTCCAGAAGTTGTTGAAACTCCCCCAGAAGTCGTTCAACCACCACCACAAAATGTTGAACTTATTGAAAGGCTGTTGAAACTTCTCCAGAAAATTGTTAGAACTTCTGCAGAAGATGTGAAAACATCTCCAAAAATTATTAAAGCTTCTCCAGAAAATTTAAAAACCTCTGCAAAAATAATTCAAAACTCTAAGAGTCCTAAAACTTCTCCAAAAAGTTTTAAAATTACCCCAGCAGAGCTCATAAAGGGTGTCCACGATGAAATTGCCACACTATGAAATTGCTCTAACTTTTTAACCGTTAGGTAGAATTTAATAAAAATTTGGGTGGATTTAGTTCATAGTGCATTATTTACATCCTGCAAGTTTTAAAGTCCTGTGATCAAAACTCGCGGAAATGGAGCCGAAAGAACAGCTCGTGCGTGATAAAATCTTGCGCATTCATCACGAGAACAAGGATCTCTCGCATCGTTCCATCGCTTCAACGTTGGGAATCGCGAATTCCACGATGTCGCGAGTGATTAAGCAGTTCGAGGAACGGTTGACCACCGATCGGAAGCCCAGAAGTGAAGGAAAAAGTATTCCGTACAACACCAAAAATCACAACCGCGTAGTTGGGGCCTTCAACCGAAATCCGAACGCCTCCGTTCGGGATGTGGCTAAGAAGCTGCACCTAAGCCGAAGTTTTGTCCAGAAGGCCAAAACTAAGGCTGGGCTTCGAACGTTCAAGGTACAAAAGGCCCCTAATCGCGACGAGAAGCAGAACAAGTCCGCCAAAACCCGTGCCAGGAAGTTGTACCTCAACATGCTGACGAAAGTTGAATGCTGCATCATGGACGACGAAACATATGTGAAGTGCCGACTTCAAACAGATCCCCGGCAACCTGTTTTTCACGGGCTAAGGATAAGTTCAGCGTTCCGGAGCATGTCCGCACTCAGAAGATGTCCAAATTTGCGAAGAAATTCCTGGTTGGCAATGCCATCTGCACGTGCGGGAAGCGGAGTGCACCTTTCGTGACCCAGGACACGATGAACGGACAGGTGTACATAAAGAGTGCCTCCAGAAGCGGCTGCTTCCTCTCCTGAAGGCCCACAACGTCCCAACAATCTTCTGGCCGGATTTGGCCCTCATGCCACTACTCCAAGGACGTGCTGAAGTGGTATGCGGACAATAAGGTCAATTTCGTGCCGAAAATGTTCAACCCTCCCAACACTCCGGAGCTCCGCCCCATCGAGAAGTACTGGGCGATTATGAAGCAGCACCTTCTAAACGACCTAAGGTAGTGAAGACAGTCGAGGAACTGAAGAAAGTATGGGTTTACATGCAAAAAACGGTTGATTCACAGGTTGTGCAGAATCTTATGGCCGGGGTTAAGGCCAAGGTGCGGGCATTTGCGTATGGACTGTAAATAAAATACGAGTAAAATGATAAAATAAAGTTTAATAGTTGTTTCTCAATCCCTGAAAATTTGATGGCAATCGGATGAAAACTCGAATTTTGCGAATCAATTTTGTGTGTGGCAATTTCATCGTGGACACCCTTTATCTTCTAAAGAAGTTTTCTTAGAATCTCCAGAAGTTTTCGAAATTTCTCGTGAAATTTTAGCTATATCTCCATTTATTGACAAGAAACTGTTGAAACTTTATGAACAAATGTTGGAACTTTGAAATTTTTTCAGCCGTTTCATATCTTCTCCAAGGGGACGGATAAGCCAAGGAGGCTAAAAGTCACCCTTTTGAAGAGTTTAAATAAAAATCTTCTCCAGATGACTTTAAACATCTCCTAAATTTTTTCTTGAAACTACTCCAGATGATATCAAAACTATTTCAAAAGTTTTAAAACTCTTCTAGAAAATTTAAATAAACCCCAGGAGTTCTTTTCCAAAACTTCTCCATAAATTTTCGTTACTTCTTCAGGACATTTTGCAGATCCTCCAGGAGCTTTATATACCTCCATAATATGCAAATGCGATTTTTGAGTACTCCGGAAAAGTGTCTGCAACTTGAATCATTGAATTTTCTATGAAGTTGAATGCCACTTCTCCAGAAATATTGATTTCTTTCCAGAAGTTTCAAATGTTTTCCAGAAAATTTAAATACATCTTCAGAAGATTTTTATGCTTCTGAAACTTCTTCAGAACATTCAAAAACTTTTTTCAATGTACTTCAAACTCCTGCAGAAGAAACTTCTCAAGAAAACTTTAAAATTTTTCCTGGTAGCTTATAAAGCTCCCTAGAATTTTTGTTAGCTTCTCCAGAAGTTTTCGCAATTCTTTAAGAATTTTTTTAACTTTTTTTGAAGGTTTTTATGCATTTTCAAAATGTTTTGATAAGAAATATTCCTTAAAGTTCTTCAGAAGTCATCGAATCTTCTCTGAAGTTTTTGAACTTCTTTTAGAAACTGTTGAATTTTCTCCTGAAGTTTATCATATATCTGCAGAATTTTTTGTTACATATCAAAAAGTGTTTGACACTTCTTCAAAAGTTGATGAAACTTCTCTAGAAAATAACAAAAAACTTCCGAAAGGTTTTTGAACTTCTGCAGAAATTTTAATATTTTCTTGGTGTTTTTTATACATGTCCGTGATTTACGCATTAAAAATCGTTGAAACTTCTTTAAAAGTTGTTGAAACTTCTTCACTCACAAGTCATTGAATCTCCACCAGAAGTCATTGAAACTTCCCCAGAACTTTCAATTCTTCCTCGGAAGTCAGAATCTTCTCCAATCCACAAACATCATCAGAAGATTATTATACTTCGTCAGAAGATTTGTTACTTCAAATGTTTTAGAAGTTTATCTACATATTGTTGAAGCAACAGTTTTTCAAACTTTTGCAGAAGATTTCAAAGCTGTTTCAGAAGCTTGAAAGTTCTTCCAGAAAAAAATAATAAAACCCAGAAGCTCTATTCCATAACTTCTCCAAAACAAAATGTCTCTTGTTCGGATGATTTCACAGCTTCTCCAGAAACTTTTTATTTTCCTCCACAATATGTAAATGAATTTTTTTTTTTTAGTTTTCTGGAAGAGTTGCTGAGACTTGAATCATTAAATCTTCTCTGAAGTTGACTGAACAGGCATTTTTGAATTTATTCTAAAAGTATCAAATCTTTTCCAGAAGTTTTTGATACCTCTTCAGAAGAAGTTGAAACTTTTCTAGAAAATTAACAAAAAAAACTTATCTAGATGCTCTTTGAACTCCTTTCGAAAGTCTTAAACTTGCCTAGAACATTTTGAAATTGCCCCAGAATTTTTCATAGCTTCTCTAGAAGTTGATAAAGCTTTTTCAATTCTTCAGAAGTTTTTGATACATCTTAAGAAGTTTTTGAAAAATGTCCAAAAGTTTTTGACACTTCTTCAGAAGTGGTTGACACTTCTTAAGAAAATTACAAAACTTTTCATAATTTTTTTTGAAGTCGTTCGTACATCTGCGTAATTTACGGATGAAAAACTGTTGAAACTTCTGAAAAAGTTGTTGAAACTTCTTCACTCTCAAGTCATTGAATCCCCCCAGAAGTTGTTGAAACTTCCCCAAAAGTTTCAGATCTTCTCCAGAAGTCAGAATCTTCTTCAGTCTTGATGCATCATCTGGAGTTTTAATACTTCTCCGGAAGTTATGTTTCATCTGCCGTGTACTTATGGTGGACTTGGTTAAATCGAGTATTAGTACATGAAATTGAAGAAGTCTTTACATTGTAGATGGACTACGCTAAACTTTCAAGATAAGCAAAAAGAGTAGTTGAAATTAAATTGATTTTATTAATCTCTATTTTCATTTTCTCCAGAAGGTTTTCATGTATTTCCATAATTTACGGATGAGAAATACCTGAAAATCCTAGAAAAGTTTTTGAAGCTACCCATTGAATCATTTCTGAAGTTGTTGAAACTTCTCCAGAAGTTTTCGATACATGTCCAGAAATTTTCGATGCATCTCCAGAAGTTTTTGATGCTTCTCTAGAAGTGTTGACACATCTCCATAAATTTTTAATATACGTCCCCAAGTTGTTGAAATTTCTCCGAAAATTAAAAAAAAATTCCAGCAGTTTTCCAGAACTTTTCCAGAACCTTTTTGCAGCACTTCTTCTGAAGTTTATAAAACGCTTCTAGAAAAATTTTAGATTTCCTTAGAAGTGTTCATAACTTCTCCAGAAGTTTGCATAACTTCTACACAGTGTTTCTTTATACATATCCATAATATACGGACAATAAAATGTTCAAACTTCTGGAAAAATTGTTGAAAGAATGGGCCTGTTCATTAACTACGTAGTCTCATTTTTGAAAATCTCAGACCCCCGCTCCCCCCTCGTAGACTTTTCTCCATATATTTTTTTGAAATTTTGTATGGAGCGTAGACTTTGGTTAGACCTTCCCTTCCCCCCAGAAATGTCAACGGTTTATAAATAGCCCCTTATTGACTCTTCTTGGAAGCTGTTGAAACTCATCCATCCTCAGAGGTTGCAAATCCTCTCCAGAAGGAAGTTCTTCAGAAGTTTTGTAGCTTTTCCAAGAGTTTTTGATAGTCCACAAGTTGTTGAAGCTTCTTCAGAATTAAGAAAAAATCCAAAATAAATTCTCCAGAAGTTTTGAAACTCTCCTAGAAAAATTCCAAAAAAAATCCCCGGACGGATTCGTAGCTTCTAGAGAAGTTTTTTAACATCTCCATAATATACGGATGCGAAATTGTTGGAAATTCTGGAAAAGTTGTTGAAAGCTATTGACTTTCTAGGAAATTGTTGACACTCCTCCAAAAGTTGTTGAAACTCCTCCAAGAGTTGTTGAAACTTTCCCAGAGGTTGCAAATCCTCTCCAGAAGTTTTTGACACATTTTCAGAAGTCTTGTTACTTCCCTAGAAGTTTTTGATAAAACTTCACAAGTTGTTGAAATTTCTTCAGAAAAAGAAAAAGAAGTTCCCAAAGTTTTCGAAACTTTTGCAGAATATTTCAGAATCCCCGAGAGGATTCGTAATTTCTCCAGAAGTTTGGGTAACTTCTACTCAGAGTTTCTTTAATATACGGAAATAAATTATTGAAACTTCTGGAAAAGTTGTTGAAAGATATTGGCTCTGCTCAGAAGTAGTAGAAACTCCTCCAGAAGTTATTGAAATTTCCCCAGAGGTTGTTAACCATCTCCAGAAGTCCTTGACACATCATCAGAAATTTTGTAACTTCTCTAGAAGTTTTGTAACATCCCATATTTTTTTTTATATATCTGCACAAGTTGTTGAAATTGCTCCAAAAGAATCTAAACAAATTCCAGAAGTTTTTCAAACTTCTGCAGACATTTTTTCCAGCACCCAGAAAAATTTAAATTTTCCTCACAAGTTTTCATAACTTCTCCAGAAGTTTTTGTAACTTCTGCATAGGTTTTTTTCATACATCTCCATAATGTACGGATAAGAATTTGAAACTTCTGGAAAATTTGTTGAAAGTTAGGGCCTGTTCATAAACCACGTAGACTCTCAGACCCCTTCGCCCCTCATAGACTTTTCTCCTAACATTTTCTTGAAATTTTGTATGGATCGTAGACTTTGGTCAGAACCCCGCCCCCCTCCACCCAGAAATGTGTACGTGGTTTATGAATAGCACCTTATTTACATTTCTCAAAAGTGGTTGAATCTCATTCAGTAGTTGTCGAAACTTCCCCAGAGGTTTCAAATCCTCTCCAGAAGTTTTTCAGAAGTTTTGTTACTGCTCCAGATGTTTTTTATATAGCTCCACATGTATTTGAAACTTTTTCAGTAAATTTAAAAAAAGTATTCCATTTTTGAAACCCTCCTAGAAAAATTAAAAAAAAATATCTCCGGAAGGTTTCGGAACTTTTAGAGAAGTTTTTAAACATCTCCACAATATACGGATGCGAAATTGTTGGAACTTCTGGAAAAGTTGTTGAAAGTTATTGACTTTTCTAGGAAGTTGTTGAAACTCCTCCAGAAGTTGTTGAAATTTTCCCAGAGGTTGCAAATTCTATCCAGAAGTTCTTGACACATTTTCAGAAGTTTTCTTACCTCTCCAAAAGTTTTGTTACAGGTCCAATAGTTTTCGATACATCTCCAGAAGTCTCTCCAAAAATCCCCGGTAGTTTTCGTAACTTCTCGAGAAGTGTTTTAATATCTCCATAATAAACGAATGAGAAATTGTAGGAACTTCTGAAAAAGTTGTGGAAACTTCTTCAGAAGTCATAGAATCTTCTCCTCAAGGAACTATTTTCACATCATGAAGGTACAACATGTTGGCTCCCAAGCCCAAAAGTTGAATGCTGAAATAGATTCTTCTTGAGTTTATCCAGTTCAAATACAGAAGTGCAAAAGCAGAATTATTCCTAGTTTAACTAAACTATTTGAAGCAAGCTCGTTAATCAGATGTATTAGTGCTGCCTGGTGACAGGTCCGTGTAGAATTTATTCCAAAGGCTTATTAAGAAGACGAGTCTTCTCCACAGCTGAGAATATTTTTGAAAAAAGACGCTTATCAGCTGTAACAGATTTTGCATACTTTTTTTAACGAAAATTAAAAAAAAATAACCGATCTAGGGAAACATTGATGGCAACTGTTCTTGATATCGAAGGATATCAAAGGAGCGTTTAATAATGCATCCTAGACATCTGTGCAAAATTCCACAAGAAAACTAGAAAAACCATGGAAACATAATCAGTTGGAGAAGTGTTGTTGAAAAAAGAAATAATGTCAACACTTGGAGACTCAAACATAAAGGCAACAGCTGCTAGAGTCTGAGCTGATTGATGTTTTCATCCTTGGTATTGATAAACAAAAAATGTTCTCCTACCGCCAGGCGTTTTACTGTGTTTTTGGTCAAATGAAATCAACGGGTCAAGTTTGCCCATAAGGGAAGGTGTTTTAATTTTATCAAATAGGCCCAGAACCGGGTTTGAAACCCTCGCGCCTAAAACATGCTGCTATGGATGCGTTTTTCATGCGTGTAAGAACAATCTACGATATCTTTTTATCATCTGCGAACGCCGAGACAACAGATGTCATAACGACAATCCACCCTGTTCCATTCTAGACACCTAGCATACGCGTTATCCGACACAATCCCAGCCCAAAAGCCCACGCAAGTGTTCGGAAACAAATCCTTTTCAATCCCCGTGCTCTCATACGTATTCGAGAACATTTCATTTCAACCCAACAATCCGAACTGACTGAAGATTCCCACAATCCCTTGCGGCAGACATATGTACATACCTACAGTATAGTAACGCTCCTCGCAGGAAGACTAAAAGTGAGTTTCGATGGAATATTGCAGTAGGAACTCGTTGGAAATGCTAATCAAGCGTAAT
>JASCZW010018162.1:0-15905 GCA_034211315.2 Aedes japonicus
TCATTGGCTTATCCCTTAATAAAAGTTAAAGCGCTTTCGAGAGTGATAACTTCATGCTCATTAATCAATCACTTGAATCACATTGTATTGTTTTCGTACAATGAATCTTTCAGTGTCAACAAAATGTTTCGTGCTCTTGGCAGTTGCGCGTGTGGCATTGGATACGAAGGTAGCTTCTTAAAAGTACAAATCAGTTTTGTTGCAGAAATCAACGAAAAGATTTGTAAGTCCTACCTTCGATTTCGTTATATAAGCGAAATTTAATTTTCGTTGTGTACACTAAGTTTTCGCTTGTGTACCGTTATTTAAAGTTGAATTACGTCTCGTTGTTTAATTTTCTCAATCTCCCATTTATGGCTTTGGAAATCCAGGACTCTTTTTTTCGAGAAAGGAATGCCATATTTCTATGAAAATTCGATGTTTTGTACAAACAACCTTTTTTATCAACTATTTTACATTCTGGGAAAATGTATGGACCAACGACAGTTCAATATCGTCCATTCGAGCCCAAAATACTGAATTTTTGCTCAACATTTTCGAGAACCGCAAAACTTCATGATTTTAAACTCATTTAACCCATTCAAAAGTATTTTTTCTCAAAAACTGAGCTAATATCTGAATTCGCGAGGCAAAATCTATTCAATTCAACAGTTTTGAAGAGTGTGTATGTATATGTATAATAATTTAGCTTTGGAGTTTGTTTCACACTATTGTTCTCTGTTAATTGGTCAGGTCGACGATGGATTGCTGCTTTTTTGCGTCGTCATCCGCAATTTTCTATGCGAACTCCTGAAGCCGTTACTATTGCAAGCGCTAGAGTTTCTGAGGATGATATTAGACGTTGGTTTGACACCATCTTCACCTACTTGGAGAGCCAAAATCTTCTAGATGTCCTCAAAGATCCTTCTAGGATTTTAAATGGCGATGAGTCCGGCTTTTCAATTCAGCCGAACTGCAAGAGAGTAATTGCGACTAAAGGGAAAAAAAATATACCTATTGTTGAGCCAGGAAACGCCAAACAGAACGTGACGGTTATGTATACATTCGTTGCAAACGGAACTGTTATTCCTCCCCATGTTATACTGCCATACAAACGATTGAGTAAAGATCTAATTCAGAGCTTTCCAGGAGATTGGGGCATCGGAACAAGCGCATCCGGATGGATGGACACCCTAAATTTTGTTGAGTACATTAAGAAGGTTCTTTATCCCACTTTGTTGCAGAAGAAAACGACGTTTCCAGTTCTTTACTTCGTTGACGGTCACAAATCACACACAACCTTTGAAGCCGCTGAGGTTTGTGAAAAACTTCAAATAATCCTTGTAGCGCTGTGTCCGAATACAACGCGAATATTACAGCCAGCTGATGTGGCTATATTCGGCCCA
Source organism: Aedes japonicus (assembly GCA_034211315.2). Lineage (NCBI taxonomy): Eukaryota > Metazoa > Arthropoda > Insecta > Diptera > Culicidae > Aedes > Aedes japonicus. The sequence continues at coordinate 1,386 of JASCZW010018162.1, forward strand.
TTAAAAAACTCCTGGATTCATGTGATAGATGAAATGAAATCGGAAAACCCAACAGCAACAGTAACAATGTTGAATTTTGGAAAGCTTCTTCATAATGCAAATTCAAGAGCATTGAAATCATCAACTATATGCAATGGCTTCCGGACATGCGGGCTTTTCCCTTCGACCAAAACGCTGTTGATTATAGTAAATGTTTGGCAAAAAAACGTGTTTCAGTTGTGGCTGATGAGATCACAACCCAAGATACCTCAGAAGTGAGTATTCCTATAACCGTACTTAATAATGCAAAATTCATGATCGGACAACAAAAAATACAGTTCCTTAACTCAATTCCGACTGAGTACATGTCACAGACCGATAAGGCTTTACATTTCATTCTTAAGAACATTTTGTCACGAGGAGAAAACAACCATCCAGCAAATTTGCCTCCGGACATGGAAGCAGTATGTTCCACGAGTAAACCACAAGAACATTCAACACTACTCGACGGTGATGATTCACAGTATGCTATGGAGTTTTTTGCTGGTGACAGCTTGGAAATTTATGAAAGCAGTATCGAAGTGGCAACACAAGGTCCTGAAAAGGAGAATAATGGTTTTCTTAAGAACATCATATTAGATGAAGAATCTCTAGTTTCGTCAATTCAAAGCAGACCAGAAATTGATGATGAAATTTTGAAAGGTAAGTTGTAGCTGTCGCAAGATGGGCTTAGCAAGATTAGGGTAAATTACTATCAACTGTGACCGGTTATTACCATCTTTAATAGTATATCCCGTATCCTTTGCCTAGTACATGCCGAGGTATACTTATAACTATTGGAAAATAATGAAGTATTCGGTATTGTGACAGTTGCCATTGTTTGTTTTCTTGACAATGAATCGAGCTTTATTGAAACTTTCCGCTATTTAAACCCTTTGATGAAGCACTCTTCAAAAAACTCGCTCTTTTGTCGGTTGAGCCCGGATTCATTACAAACAAAAAAAACAAACAATGACTCTGATACTTCACATTCCTCAAAACATAAGTCCTAAACTTCAACTATAGAACATCCTTATCCTTCAACAATAGAATATTCCTTATTTCAAGCTCATCCAAGTAGTTTTACTTTCGCGGTGGCTCTATCCAAGTAGTTAGATATGTTCCTTTGACTACAAAACAAATATGTTCCTTAGTTTCAACTAAATCGGACAAATGCTCAGTGGTAGATCTGATACTCCGTAACACACCACGAAAAAGAAATCTACCAGCGGTACGGGCTAAGACATTCGATTGCATTCGATGAAACCTAAATTTACTCATTTCTCGTTTGTTTCATCTAATTCGGTCAAGGGTTTACTAAGAAATACGACTTATATAAGAGATATACAGACATTTTGTAAATATTATGAGCTAAGTGAAATGATGTATGCCACTCGACCTTTCAGACTATCAAGAGATCGTACTTTTGTCTATAATAATGTTAAAGTACACGCCTATCGGTAGTCGTTTCATAACGTATGTAATTTTCATTTCTAGTTGACAGAATATTTTAAAATTTGCATTGCAGATGGAACGTATATGATTAACTCCAGTTTCAAAACTGAACTGAGTCCATCGACAAATCTCTACAAATTCTATTGCGACGAAAATACTCCAGAAGTGTTCAATGAACCTACATCCATGGAAAATCCGAACAATAGGAAGCGAAGCATTACTGACTTTTTAACGACACCAGCGACCCCGAAGAGATCATCAACCCATCGTAATTACAAAAAAACATCGTATTCCGTTTTAACAGCATCAGAAAGACTTTTAGAATTACAAAAAATGGAACAAGATAAATTGAAAGCCGATAATTTGAAAAGGGAAAAGAGCGGAGGCGAGATTAAAAGCTAAACAGGAAAAGGATGAAGCCAAAAGAATCAAAGCAGATGAAAGGCGTCTACAAAATAAAATAAAACAAGAAAAGAAATCAGCGGCAATTAAAGAGACCCGCAAGAAAAAAAAAAACAAAATAATTAAATCATGTGTTTTGTTTTGTAATTTTTCTATGTTTCTATATGTAACAACTCTATGAACTTGATTAATTTCACAACTTTAAAATACACTAAATAAGCTCGATGAGATAAGCGGTTATTTATAATACACAATCCGATGACGTGAGCAGCTTTGATGCTTCTTAAATCACAAAACAATCGATTTATGAATTAAATATTTTCAGAGTGTGTGTCGATAGATCTGTCACAGAAGTAGCCCTAAGAATGTATTATTTGAATTATGCACAAATTATCCAGTTAAGAAAATCGTTTTTCTGTTTCGTTTTCATTTCGGCATATTTATGAAATAGTAATAGCGCGCCTTAATTATTGATTTGGTTACTCGTGGTGAATTCGGATTCATCCCGATATCTCCGAGCTGATATAGTCCTTTGAACGCGGAGAGTAAAACAGGATGAAGCGAGTAAAGATCCAAATTAATAGTGTGGTCATTAAATTCTGCACTAATAAAAAGTAATTGTACTTCCGCGTACCATTGGCATCGATTTATTTATCCATTACCTCAAATTTTTTAAATGCATTTTTTATAGCAAAATATCAGTAGAATTCAATAAAAAAATTAAAAAACGCACATACTAAAGCAAAAATTAATATAACCTTAATATAATGAATTTCTATAAGGTTATTCAATGAAACTTATATGGTTGCCATAAGCAATCCATAAGAAACATTTCATAAGATAATGTTGTAAAATTCAAACTGTGTCCATGTGGCCAATTTTGATTGGGTTATTTAATGACATTCAAAGGTTTTTTGCACTAGTGAGTAGTTTTGCGTACGGCTCGTTTTATAATCTGATTTTCAATGAGATCCAGATCAGCATTTTTAATAGATTTTAAAAGCTGCGCTACAGCATACCAAAAGACATGTTGAATGAATCATTTATTTTCGCTCATTACTTTTCACTCAGTGTATATCCTATTTTAATCAGTTTTCCACTGAAGTTCCACAAATACTGTTTTTCATAACTATCAGAATTTGTTTGGTTTGTTCTTAGCAACATGAGTTAGAAATAGTTGAGAGTGTTCAGCTAAGTTAAAAATATTGGCCCTTTTGAAACCAGCATCATTTGACAGTTTGTTACAAGTGTAGTTGTGAGATACTTTTTAACTCAATTTCGATCTGTATAAGATGAAACTGGTATGGTTATAATTGGTATGATCAAACTAATTTCGCTATCTCTTTCATTTACATGATATGTTGGCACTGAGAGTGACGTCAACAAGGTTATGCATGAGATATTTTCTAACATGAACAGCCGAACCTTTATAATTAGCATTCAGATTCATTGATTTGTTGATTTTGTAGTCTGAGAATGAGTAGTGAAAATTAATTTGGTGTTTTTTGTACGTTTGGAACAAAACTTTCTCCGTTATGTGGTGTGTTTTATGAAGAAAATAGAATTTATTGTGAAAGTTTTTGCAGCAGAACCATGAAACTGCTTTCCAATGCATATTTTTATATGATTTTATGTGATGAGACGAAATTGCATCCATGAATAGACCCAATTTGGGGTCAATAGACCGACACAACATCCATGTCCCTAAAAACTTCTGATCTAAAAAAATGTAAGTTTTTCAACTTTTTCTGGTGTCTTAAGTCTCATAACGTGAAACGCTTCTCTAAGCATGAATATTGCAATTTCAACATTGTTTGTAGCTCGGTCAGTCAATGAGTTACAATAAATTAATCAACCACTCGTTGCATATTAGGCTGAGTTAAGGGGCACATACCCTACTTAGGAAAGTTTGAAAATTACCGCATGTTTCTAATTACTAACTAGAAGAAGAGTTACCACTTTTATAGTACCGCTTAGTATGCAACAAATACGATTTTAAAAATAATTCATAATTAAGCAGCCACCGCAATGATTTTGATCAAAATATTGTCTGGATCTTAACCCGTTGAATATGAATATAAAATTGTAAAACGGTAGAACGGTGAAAAATGGGTCGATTCTTAGAGGGTGAATTCTATAAAAATGACACACACATATTAACTCACCATTATCACCATAAGTTCTGATTCACACAACTTGTTTCATTCAATTTCATCTCCCATACCGAATGCCTGTACTTTAATTTTCACTCAACCCATCAAATTTCACTTTCACTTTTTTTATTAAACTTTTTTGAGCATAGAACGATTGTGATTGGGAAACTAGGAGAAAAGTGATAATTTTAAATTCTCCTAGTTTCCCACCCATCAAATTTATTACAACCGATTTTCCCAGTGTTTTTCAACTCCAGCTTTGTTTTAATAGTTTTGAGATGATTGCTAAGTTTCGTCTTCATAATTGCCCAGAATTTTCAATTTTGGCGAAATTCAGGTACATTTTGTGGGTTCATATCTTTTGGCACAAAATGGACTTCGTTGGCTCGATTCCTTTAAAACACGTTTAGAGCGTAATGGCGGGATGCTGGATCAGGCCAAAACAGAGTTGATCTCATGTGCTTTCATATGAATGGCAAGAGACGCTTCTTCCGTGAAAATCACACCGTTGATTGTTCCGGATGTGATGAAGGGAGCGCTTATTTCACCACATCCACAAATCACCTACTAGATCAGGAAATTCTTTGCTAATTTCGTTGATTTTTTCTTGCAAATATCATCCGGAAAATCGAGACTTGGAAATGAAGTATTGTTGCCCATGAAGTTTACGAAAATCAGCCGCGAGCGTAAGTTTCGTCATCTATCACGATGCAACGCGAACTGGTGAGTTTCCGCCCGCGAGTTTTCACAATGATGTTTCGCTGTATATTCCGGTTTGGGGCCTTTTGCACCTTGTAAACTTGTAACCCAGTGACCTTCATGGTTCGCTGCACAAAACCGTCTGACACCTTGGACTTTTTGGCGACATCTCGAATTGACATGTTTGAACGGTTCTTAGATTGTTGCACCACTTTCCTGGCCATTCACTGTGCATTGCACGACTTTTACGACCACTCTTTTAATTCTTTCTTCACTCACACGCTCCTGGAAGGTTCAATATCACACGACACTCAGTTGTATTTACAATTGCCAGCTTTTTAGCGATCAATTGGTTGGACGTATCTGGATTTTGAATGTATGTGCACAAAATGTTTCAAGGACAATTTCTTGTTACGACGACATGACTGGAAATACTATATGAATAACTATGAAACTTGACTGCTGTAAACAATACACTAAAATTATATTTACCCAAATTTGAAGATTTTTGACTCATACGGTTCAAAATTTATAGAAGATTGTTTGGTTTGCCATTTATATAGCGTACACACTTTATTTAGCATATTTTAACGAAAAATTACGTTTATCTTCTATTTGAGGAGGCATTTCAAAAATTTGTAAAATGAGAGCGTTGCTATAATAACACTCGTTTGACTGACTTCAATCATGCATTGAAATTTCAAATTTGGGCATAAAAATAACCTGCTTTTGCTCCCATACAAATCTGAATATGAACCACTTCAAAATTTGTTTTTCCCTATCGGAATCCTCAGAAACAGGTAGCAAATGATTCAATATTATCTGACTTCTTTTCATTTCATTACGTTTCATTCCCAGTTGACGAATTTCACGCCAACTTGTCTTCGTCTATTGGCAGCAACCCTATCTCAGAATCCAATGAAACTTTGTGGGTGGGTAGACCATGTCTTTCCAAGCAACTTTGCATACTTTATTTTTTTTCAAAATTTATCTAGACTACCATTTGAAAAGGAGCTTAAGTTTTTTGGTCGATATTTTTTTAAATCATCTTAACTCAAACAGGTCAAGAAAATCAAAAGAGTAATGTATAGATAGGTTTTAGAAAATTGTCTGAACTTTTATGATTTTTTTTTTTAAATTATAAAATCGATTCTTACACGCTAAAAAAAAATATTTTAAAATTTGAAGTCAATTTGCAAAAAAGGCTATCTTAGAATCGGACCATTTTTTAAATAAAAGCAGTATAATTGTCTAACAGTTCGTTATGCATCGCAAATGAGCAATTTTAAGGAAAAAATGAAAAAAAAACAACATCGTTTTAACGTCCTATTTGTACTACACTACATTATAGTTGGTGTATCGCGCTGAGCAGTCTAATAATTTGGTCCTAATAACCTCACAGAAGCCAATTAAATTTATGTATAATGACAATTTGGACTGTTTAAGGATCTTTGAATGTTTCAAAATTCAAGGCTACCATTTGGAAAGGGCTTATTTTTTTTAAATTTTGTTAAACCTCAGTGATCCAGTTTATTACCAAAAACTTTTATCACAATCAAATTATTAATTCTGACAGTTTTTATTATTTCAAACCTATAATAACCGTTGTGTTTCCTGTGGTACAGTACATTTTATCACTTGAGTGATCTTAGGTATAGATTTGAACAAAATACATTATTATACTTTTCTTTTTTTGAGGGTAACCACTTCAGCCCTTGTCAAATGGTAGTCTACATAAATTTTGAAAAACAAATTATGCAAATTCGCTTAAAAAGACATAAGAAGTGTATCGAAAATAAGCTATCCACAAATTTTCTTTCAAATTATGTTGAAAACCGATTTTTTATTCATACAAAAAATCGATCCTTTATTGTACGAGGTTAAACTTGAACACAATGAAGACCGGATGAAATTTAAGTTATTCCTTCACGAATTTTCGAACTTTGGATCAAATGCTCTTCATCAAGTTCCGGACAAGTGTTGCATCGCATTTTTTGGACGCTTGAGCCCAAATTTTTTTGAACTCCTGCATGTTTCCAGCTGCCTTACCAGTCTTCTTGAAGACCCTCTTCACGATTGCCCAGTAACGTTCGATGGGTCGAAGCTAAGGGCAATTTGGTGGATTGATATTTTTCTCAATGAAATCTATACCCTTTTCCGCAAGCCAATTGAGAGTGGTTTTGCATAGTGAGCCGACGCTAAATCCGGCCAAAACAGTGGAGATGTACTATGCTTCTAATATAAAGGCAACAATCTCTTCTGGAGGCACTCAGATCGATAGATTTCCGCATTTATAGTTCCGGTAGTGTAAAAAATGGTTGACTTCAAACCACAGGAACATATTGTTTGCCATACCAGTACCTTTCGACCGAATTTCTCCAATTGAATCGACCTGTCCGCATCGCTCACATCCTCTCCAATGACGGCAGTAAAGTATTGTGGACATGGAAGGGTTTTTGAGTCCACTTTTAGGTCTCATCGTCCATCAAAACGCATGCATCCGGACGCTGCAAAGACGCGAATACAATTTCCGGGCCCTTGTTGCTGCTCGCTTCTTCTGTTCTGCACTTTGTTTCGAGATTTTCTGCTTCTTGTAGGTCTTCAGGTGGTTTCGCCTCTTGATACGCTGGATCATTCCGACACTCGTTCCTGCTTTTTTGGCCAAATCACGTATTGACATTGATTTGTTCTTCATGATTAGAGATACCACTTTCTGCTCCAGTTTCGGGTTGGAAGAACCGGGTTTTCTGCCTCTTCTTGGTAGCTCATAAAAAAATAGCGTTCCCCAAACTTATTAATGATGGTTTTAACACTCGCATGATGAATTCCAAACCGCTTCGCCAATTTTCGCATGGTAATACCCTTTTCACTTAGCCATGTGTCCAGAACCTTAATTTTCACTTCCTTTTCAATACGCGACATTTTGAAAACGCAGAATTTGAACCGCACAAACAAGTAAACAAAAGAAAGCTGACAGTCAAACGCACAGCATGCAGTGTTCAGAGCATAAAAACCATCACAAATACATGCGTACAACGCAAATGTATGTGGATAGCTTATATTCAATACACTCCTTGGTCTACACACCCACAAAGTTTCATTGGACTTCTAAAAGGGTGCTGACAACCACAGGATGAGTTGGTGTGAAATACGTCAATTGTGAAAATGGTTGAGTTTATATGATTTTTTGAAAGTGTTTCTGAAGGCTTCACAATCGAGCACCAATCGGTTTTGAAATTTGATACAGGAGGACCAATCAGATCTCAACTATTTTCAATACGAATTTAAATGGATGAATGTACTTTTCAAAAACCATGAAAGTCCATCAGTTTGTCGATTTGAGTCCTCCTTAGATGAAGAGTTTTCCCCAGCTACGGAAAAAAGAATACTTCAAAATTAACTAGAAAATGAGAAGAAAGATTAGAAATTTCCATTTCATTCCAACTACCTTTATTTCTTATCTTGACTGTCAAGATAAGCAATAAAGGTAGTTGAAATTAGATGTAAATTCTAGTTACATATATTCCACTTAAAAGCTCACACTCACCAGAATTCTTCAAAATTAGTTTAAGTAGACAATAAACCGGCGATTTGCACCTGTGAGCTGACAAGCAAAATAGTCGTCATAACTGGCTCTGTCAACCTCGTTAATTATTTAACGCAATATTTTCGAAAACGCTTGCATCCTTTTTACTTGAGTTCTTAAGAACTGTTTTTGGCAGACCTCGCTTCCTGTCACTGCCGAAAAAATGGCTTTGAACAAAATTTCTCCAAACTCACTGAAGCTGTATCCAGCTGAAAAGTATTGGGCAATCGTTATGCGAAACCTCATCAAAATTCAGAAAACTGTTGGAAATGAGAAACCGTTCAAAGCAAATTGACAATCCACTCCGAATGAGGTGCATAATGAGTGTCCCACATCAAATTGCAGCACAGAAAAACGCCTAATGAAAATTACTCATTGGGTAATTTCTCTTGAAAATTTGGGTAGAAGCTAGTTCAGAGTGTTTTTTTTGTATTTTTATCGCTGTCAGTTATTTGACAACTCGGAAATAGAAATGACATCACCGATAAGACATGTCGCGTATGGACGTTGCGCAGGCACCTGAAAATCCTCAGCACTATCATAGGCACATCGGAAAACTCTGGACTCTTGAAGTCAACGGTATGACATGTGTAATAAACGATGACAGGAATTCTCAAGCATGCAAACGGAAGGAAAATGTGATCGAACTGGATGTTCTATTCCCAATGCTTCGATCAGAGAGTGGCCAAAAAGTTGAATCTGTCCAAGTCTTTCCGTTCAGAGAGCCAAGGACCGGGGGACTGCATACGTACAAAGTGCAGAAGGCTCCAAATCGTGACGAGCAGGTGGGAAAGTCGCGGGCCCGGAAACTGAACTCCCAGATGCTAACGAAGCCACAGTCACTTACGACAAGGCGGACTTCCGGTAGCTTTCTGTGCTACTGTTCTTCACCGCCCAGCACAAGTTTGATGTTCCGGAGGAAGTAAGGCAGCAGAAACATTCAAAGTTTACCAAGAAATACAAGATTTGGTAAGCGATCTGCTCATGTGGCAAACGGAGTGCACCGTTCATGACTAACGGGACTTCAAACGGGGAGATCTACCTTAAGAAGTGTCTACAGAAGAGTCTGCTTGCTCTGTTGGAGCAACACGAGGGCCCTACGATTATCTGGCCGGATCTGCCAACAACGTGCGGATGATTCCTATAACAAGAACCCTACCTACACGCTAGAGCTTCGTCCAATCGAGAAATATGAGACTATTGTCAAGCGGAACCTAAAGAAGACACAAAAATCTGTTGAGAGTGAGCAGCAGTGAAAACAAACAAGTGTTCTGCGGCGCATAAAACGAATGAGGTGGCTGTACAGAATCTGATGGTAGCAGTATAACAAAAAGGCCCGGAAGTTTTGATTTGGCCAACCAGAAGTTGAAAGGAAATTTTCTCTGTATTTTGTGGTTATTAAACTTCAACAAAAACAATAGTTTGATGACCATACTTGCAAAGTTCTGATGTTATTACGTATACTGACCGCTGAAGGATCTGCACATTGTAGACGAAAACACGCGTATTTGTCAAGCAGTATCCTTCCCCACTGTGCCGCGACAAGCAAACTTGCATCTTCGATCGTTTCTGTTGAAGGTTCGCGAAACTCCGTGAACGTTACGTTTCTTGAAAGCTTGGAATCTGCAGTATATCTGTGCGTTGACGATCTCGAACAGCTCGATCGCGACATTTAACGTACAGATCGCTGTGATTCTCGTTTATTCGTTCCTGCGACGTTAACGCTACACAAAATCCCGCTTTACTCCGAGGGTTATCAACCTTTAACATAGCACGGGCGCTCACATTCACAACTTTTTATCACCACAGCACGAAACTGCTTCATCGCTGGTAAGAATAAACAGCGATGAAAACAATCGGACATAACACAGCGTCTGTATTAACATAGTTGAAACTGCGCCAACACATACGTGAAGCATGTTGAGTAGTTGCACGACACCAATGCAAGGAAAAAGTGTATGAGAATATATTGAACACGGTGCACATAATAATTTGACAATCTGTTTACACGCATCAAAGATTCTTTCGTAATACCATTTGATTGTGTTGAAATTTTCGAAGAAAAACTACTCGTGATAAAAAATTACAACTACGCCGATGCATAACTATAGCATTAGAGGGTGTTTCGATCAAAATTTGGTCGCCTTAAACTTGACGTATTTCCTTTAATCGTGCATTAAAAAATGTGCACATCCCTCATTTTGAAAGATGTGTGCGAGTAGTATCATGCCTCTATTTTGATTGTGAGATTAGCACTCAGTTATCAAAATGTCGTCGAAGGAAGAAAATAGCAACAGGACGATGGTACAGGACGATGAAACTTATGTCAAGGCAGACTTGTAAACAGCTTCCTGGACAGGTATTTTATACGGTGATGGGTGGCAGAATATTTTCAAGCACATTGAACTGTGAAAGTTCGCGAAGAAATATGTGGTGCGGCATCTGTACCTGTGGCTTGAAAAGCAACGTTTACATTGCGACCGGAACCGTCGACCAGGAAATTTATCTAAGAGAGTGCCTACTAAAACGTCTACTGCCTTCTTGAAGCGACACAATTGTTCCGTTCTATTTTGAGCCGGATTTGGCATATTGCCATTACGGAAAAAAGGCACAGTGGTGTGGCCACGCTACCAACAACGTTCCATGGCGCCAGGGACAAGAACCCTCCCAACACGCCAGAGCCCCACCCATTCGATCAATATTGGGCTCATCGTCGAGCGGAACCTTATGAAGACTCAAAAGCTGTTGCTGAGCGAAGAAACGGTTCAAGGCAAACCGGCGTTCTGCGGCGAATAAAAGTGGAGAAGGAGACCGTACAAAAAATCTTACCGAGCAGGTGTTAAACGAAAAGACCCGGCAATTTGCATTGCTTAAAAAAGGAAAGTTGAATGTTTCTCCAGTATTCGGAATTGCTCTGAGCTTGAAAAAGAAAAATAATTTAACCTATTAATACAACTTTGATCGACTCACACACATGGCACACGTTTGGACCAAATTTCTGATCGGAACACCCTACAACCGATGTTTTGAGCATGTTCCAACCTGTATTCCGAGTAGAATTCACTTGGAATCCTGATTCACATTATTGAATATTGCAAGTATAAGAAATGCTTGAAATCTACAGCAATATTCGCGAACAAATTAAAACATTATTCAATTCAGTCAAATCCCATTGTATGTGAACAGTTGAAGGTTACATCTCCACCGAGAATATATGAATGAAATTCATTCAGCATCTTAATAAATTAAACCGATCCGGTGCGATTTTGGATCATTCCCAGAGCAAGATACGCTTATAATAGGAGCTGTAACCCAGATAAGCTCAAACCTTTAGCAAGATATGGTCATGCTTTTAAAGTCAAAAATGGAATTTCTTTCAAATTCCTGGGAAGAATACTTACGTTGAAGATTACCTATGCTGTTCTCACTAGAACTCACTGAAAAATTCGCAAGCCAAATAAGCGTATAACACTAAGCAGGGTCGTAATTTTAATCTTCAAAGGAGTCTGAATAAACTCCCAGCAGAGAATTAGATCACTAGAGAGTCTAGTAGTTGTCTTTTTAGTTTGTGAAAATATTCGCACTCATTGATAATGTCTTGTTAAGGATTACAAGATATTTCTCCTCGAAGAAGAGTTATCCTATAATCTAACCAAGATACACTCTGAATGCTTAGTAAGATTTAAAACATGGCAAGCATGATTGATTTAGTATCCCAAAATGAATTTGTTCGGAGCACATGAAAATATTTTTGAAACAGATTTTAAACAAGTTCATTTCTAAAGAAGCATTTATGTCAATAGCAACTCTGCCCAAAAATACAGGACCAAATCCTCATATCAGAAACTTTAAAAGAAACGCTGGACAAACCTCCACATTAATTGTGCACTTTTATGTTTCAATTACATTTGGAGTCGATATAGTAGATCTGTCAGTCAATCATACAACCACCAGAATTTTTCTTTTAATTCTGTACCAAGCTATTCTTAGCTCTTCATATTGTCTTCGAACAACGCACGAATGTTTTTTCTGTGTCAACAAATGCTTCGTGCTTTTGACAATAGCGCACATACCAGTGGTGCGGCAGAAAATAATGCGAGACATTTGTTCTATTTCTCAAATAATCTCAAATCCCATTTCAACTAATTCAAGACACTAATATCAAGCATTTTCAAGTGCAGTTATCTTTATAAGTCCTTTTAAACAAATTTATTCTATGTGTCCTCCAGCATTTCCATAATTAACATCCTCGAGTCTTGATGCTGAAGCCAGAGCATGCCTTTCGGACGTAGTCCTCCGATATTGACTACCATGTGTGTGTTATGGTTGAGTTCAGTGTGCTTCAACTTATGCCCAAATCGAATAATCCTACGGATTAAGATCTGGACTGCTAGGGGGCCACAAATCCTTCGGCCAAAACTTCATGCATGATCGTTCAACCATTGTTGGGTTCGATTGGACAAGTGACACGGCGCTCCGTCCTGCTGTAGAGACAACGCCTTGATCTCACGTAGAAGTTAGTCTCCACCAGGAAATACTGTCAGGTCACTTTCAAAATACCGATATTTTGCACGGACCGATGTTGATTTCACGTTCAGCATGCAATTAAAACTAGCAGCGGACGTTTGCTTCCCGGCTTGCGCGCATGCGTGGTATCTCATCCGGCTGTGAGACTGCATTAGATGCGATAATTGTTGCCAAATGGCACGCCCTAAGCACCTTGGCAATCACTCCGGCATATTCGGGCGAGCAACAAACCTGAGTAATCAATTTTCGCGAACATTTCGACGAATTTTGCAATACATAAATAGGAATGTTTGGTGCAGCTTTTTAAAATAGACAGTAAACGCTAGCACTAGAACAACCAATACTAAACTTTGAACATTTTCGCATTATTTTCTGCCGCACCCTGTACGTAAACAACGATATTGAATGCGTTCCAACTTAATGAGGTGGCTGTTTCTTGCCGAGAGGAAGCAAAAAGAGCCTTATTCGAAAACTGAAAGAATAGATCGTTCTAAAGAATTTAATGAAATCTTCCAGGTAAGCACCCCACCGTGTCTCGGAAAATGATCTTAGAAAATTGATCCTTTGTTGACATTTCTGTTTTGAATAGGCAATGTGAGCACTCCAAGTGCATTTTGAATCAAACCTGACTCCAAGATATTTGAAAGTTCAAAGATTGTGATCAACCCTAACCATGTGGGCAGCAAAATAGAATTTCCAGTTGTGTTTACAACATTCCAATTGATGAATGTTAATTTCTAATAGCACTCAATTTGTCCCATATCCGCTGCTCAGGGAATGATGCTCTAAAATTCCCACTCCCACTCATAATCAGCCACACTGCGCTTGGTTTATGCTTATGCATCACGCATAAAACCACCTCATGATCATCTCATTTGATCAAAATACCCTTTTTTTCCCCGCAATTGAGCAATGATTTATGACGTGATATATTCTGCCGTTACATGAAAGCTCACCTACAGGGTTTAAATATCGTTATCAACTCCATTAGGCAGTGATGTGATTTGACGACGGGTTTGTTTTGGTTGAAACAACTCATTTTGTCGAGCTGGGCACCTTACAACGCAGCTCAGCCCAGGATTTCTGTAAACTTGTTTCGGTCGATAGAAGAAACAAAGCAAAAACCGGTGCTACTCCAAAAACAGCAGGCGTGAAATGCGAATAAAACACCGATAAATGGAGGGGAAGAATCAGAATGTGAGTATGAAGCGTCTGAGAACTCGAGAGTTCCGTTCCTCTCGGGCGAACCGCCATGAATGGAGATGCTCTAATTTATTCTCGCCGTTTGCGTCGTAAATTCATTTATAGTATCAATTAAGGCAAAATAAAATATTATTTAATTTCAAATTTACATCATTACTTATTCGTTGTCGATAAATTAAGTGATTTTTACGAGCGTGTTTGATTGGCTCACTTCTCTTCGTAGTTCGATGGTTAGGAATCGAGATAACTGAAAAAACTTTCGATTGTATTTAAGCTCTTTCTGCGTAAGGGATGAGCAAATTTAATTGTAAATTCTGGATTATCAACGAATGTTTTACAGTAAACCAAATGAGTGAAACGAGCGATAATGTGTGTAAACTTTAAATCCATTCTTTGGCATCTCAATCCACACGATGAGTAGACGCATGATGAGTTATTGACGTTTGATCGGCAATGTTCTATTCCCAAAACAAAACT
>JASCZW010018163.1:0-15914 GCA_034211315.2 Aedes japonicus
AGTTGAAGAAAGAATAGATGAAAGTGACCAAAAAGGTCGGCTCCACCATTGCAGTCAAAATGTAATAAGGGGTCTTAAGGAAGGTGCGGGCTTTCAGCAATGGAAAGGAAATTTAATAAAGTAATTACGCGGAAACATAATCCATATGTATTAGTTCATTCCTTGAAAGATTCAAGAAAATCCAATTTAACATAAATTTTTGGCGACCACTTTTGTCTGGTGCATTTTTTCGAGTACAGGCCTTAGGTGAAGAGGTGAAACAACACAACTGACACCAAGAAGACACGAACGATAATTCCACTGCTTTTGCTGGTGAAATTCGCAGGCAAATGCCACCAGTGCGGTAAGGACTCCCAAAGCGGTGAAGGACAGCTGGTCTTCAAGCTCGTCTCTGGATCGAGCGACCACTTGGTGAATGAGGCTGCAGTCGTTGGGAAAATTGTCTAAATCCATCTTTATCAACGTTGATCAAACTTTGGAATCACGGAAGAAGGGCACCATCGAAGGATTGAGTAACAAAGGAGTTTCCATAAAGATCAACGATGTTTTTTTCATACCAGATTTGCGAGATAACCTGATGTCGGTTTAGAAACTGGCCAAGGCTGGGATCTCGGTGCTGTTCTGCGGTAATCAAACTTGAAGGATGATACGATCGTTGCCACGGCATTAATAAAAGGAAGTCTGTACGAGCTGGATGGTAAAGTTCAAAACTCCTATGCGAATTTATGCCAAGCTGAGGTGAGTAATTTGTGGCATCGCAGGGTGGGCCACCTCAACCATCAAGCAATCTCGACAATGGTGCGACACGGTATGGTGATTGGTATCAATTCCAAGCCAGCGAGGACAGGACTCTGTGAACCGTTTGTGCAGGGCAAGTAATGCCGCGAGCCCTTCGACGGAACACGTCAACGTGCGCCGAAAATCTTTGAAAGGATTAATTTGAACGTCTGTGGTCCGATCGATGGTTCACGCTATTTCGTATCTTTCATCGACGATTACATTCATTTCTCGATGAAAAAGAAGTCACAAGTTTTCGAAAAATTTCGTGCAAATGAAGCTATGGTGACTGCAACGTTCGACAGGAAATTTTCTAAGCTCACGGTGGATCAAAGTACGGAATACTGCTCGAACGAACAAAAAAAAATGGAAAAACAATCTATTTGCGCGTATATTTTCATTAAAAAAAGATGTGAAAATGTTCTTAGCTCAAAAATCTCTTGAAATAACACCAAGAAACATTGCCACAACCATCCAGCTTTATTAAATTTTACTAAAGTTTTATGAAAGCCACTAGAAATCAATTCGGTTATTATGGCAGCAAGAGATGCCAATAGGTTTCAATTTTTTGTCAGGTTTATAAGAACCTACACAGCTTCTTAACAACGATCTTAAAACCTTGACTTCTAAAATTCCTTTTACTCCTATCAAAGGTTTTATTTTGACTTTGTAAACTCATAAAATGCTGTTTTGAAATGCCGTTTTAGGACTCATTCATATTATCTTATTATGGTCAGTTGAAAAAGCATTTTAAAACTATTTTGCTTCCAGTAAATGCATTAAACGGCTAATTGGCATTGAGGAAAGGTACCAAGCGACCAGATAGTCAACAGCGAAATTTACCACACCGAGTGCCTCCAGAAGCGTCTGTTGCCCTTCCTGCGGTCCCACGGAGGCGAGAAATTATTTTGGCTGGACCTGGCATCATGCAATTCCGCGCGATCGACGTTGGATTGGTACAGAGACAATAACGTTGTTTTTGTACCAAAAACCGCCAACTCCCCAAATTCACCAGAGATTCGTCCGGTGGAAAGGTTTTGGGCCATAATGAAGGCCAAAGTTCGAAAATCATCCAAGGTGCTTAAGAACGAGCTGGAGTTGAAGAAAGAATGGATGAAAGTGACCCAAAAGGTCGGCTCCGCCATTGCACAAAGTGTAATGAAGGGTATTAAGGGAAAGGTGCGGGCTTTCAGCGGTGGGAAAGAAATTGAATAAAGTAATTATGCCAAAACATAATCCATTTGTAACACTTTTGTCTGGTGCATTTTTTTTCGAGTACAGGTCTTACTTGGGTTTTTTGGACTCTAATGTCATAGACTAACTCTAAGACCAGTAGGTCCCATACAAATACGATTTTTTTTTTGGCTCAGTCAGTAATAGCACATTGGTCCCAAGCTCGGTCCCAAGCTCAATAATGCGCCCCTAATAATGAACTCACACGAACACATTCTCAAATATTCTGTCAAAATAACCCAGCAAATCAAAATAAAGACGCTGGCTTCAAGGTGTACTTCGGACCAAGGGGTACTACAACAGTGAACCAATTTCAAATCGCTAGTGGCATATTGATTGTTGCTAATGTCGAGCAATGCCCAGAGATTTTCAATTGGGTTTAAGTTAGGGTTCTACGGAGGTCAGCCCAAAGGTTTAATCCATTTTCAGCATTGATTCTTCCATATTCTCAATCTGCTATCATAATACCATTGATTAAAGCCTGTCCACGTTAAATTTCGGACGCTTTTCTTTCACTGTAGATTTTGAATTATTTTGCGGGTCGCTGAAGAGTTTCACTTATATGACAGCTAAAACACTCCACTTTATATCTTGGAACCACATGTTTACATTTATTTTTGTTACATTCAGTAAAATGGTGTCGACTCAAGTGGAAGTGCGCAAATGCATACTGTACGAACGACAGCAAAATCCGAATTTATCGGTAAAGTACCGTATTTTGTGTTTGAAAATCATTTGACCAGCGCTTGACGCAAGGATGGAAGTGGAACAAATCAAAACTTATGCTCCCGGCAAATGAACAAGAAGGTGGTAGCCATTATTGAAAAAAACCCAATCTTTCTGTGCGGAATGCAGCTCGGAAATCTAAATCATACATACAAAAAGGAAGCAGAGGCAAGGACTGAAGGCGTACAAAGTGAAAAAGGTGCCCAACAGTGATGACATGCAAAATTTCACTGCAAAATGTCGTGCTAAGGTGCTTGACACCAAATTTTTGCTAACATTTTCTTGTATCAAAATGGACGACGAAACATACGTACTCGAAGACTTACGCCGCAATGCAAAGGAACGCCGTTTTAAAGCATTTCCGGACAAAGAAGATGTCCAAATTCTCGATAACGTTTTTGATATGGCAGGCCATATGCAGTTGTGGTCGAAAATCTAAAAGTTTCGTGTCTACCGGCACTATCAATAAAGATGTGTACGAGAAAGATGTCTGCAAAAGTGGTTGCTACCGTTTACCAGAAGCCACGAATGTTCAGTCTGTTTTGGCCTGATTTGGCCGCTTATCACTATGCGGAATCCGTCCTGGAATTGTATAAGGTACAAGAGGTCGAATACGTACCAAAAACAGTCAATCCACCAAACTGTCCAGAACTTAGCCCAGTAGAGAAAAACTGGGCTCTAGCTAAGCGGGAACTCTTCAAAACTAAGAAGAAAGCAATTGGCACCTATGATTTCAAGAGAAGATGAAGAATCGTCACGATGGGCATTTCTGAGGATACCGTACGGAACCTGATGGCTGGTGTACCACAGAAGGTTAGAGAATTTTACCGAAAGAAGAATAAACATCTTAATCAATTGTTTCTGATGTGGGTATATCCCTATTATTGTGAAACAAACAATCGGTTTTGTTGAATTATGTATAAAAGCAGCAAAACATGCTATTATTTTAGTGTCCGAAATTCAACGTTGACAAGCTTCAATGCCATATTTCCAACTCCAAATCATGAGAAACAGCCCCAGACCATGATGTTTCTACCGCCGTGCTCCATGGTCGCTTGGGGATGTTTATCCTTCAGTCCTTCATCGCTTTTCCTCCAAACTCGCAGTCATCGTTTTCTGTTGAACGGCTCAAACTTTCATTCGAATCGGATATCGAAAAGCTTATAGTACGTTCACACTACTGCTTATATTACTTGATATAGAGTATCTGCGTTTGATTTTACAATGCCTGCGATTAGATCAACCATAGTGCCAACAATCTATATGCAACTAGCGATTTGAAATTGGTTCACTGTTGTAGAACCCCTTGCAACTCCAGAATTACACCTTGAAGCCAGGACCTTGTTATACATATTTGCGCCTTTGTTTTGATTTGCTGTGTTATTTTGACAGAATATTTGAGAGTGTGTTCATGTGAGTTCATTATTAAGGGCGCATTATTAAGCTTGGGACCGAGCTTGGGACCGTTGTTCTAGTACTGACTGAGCCAAGAAAAAAAAAATGGAATTGTATGGGCCCTACTGGTCTTAGAGTTAGTCTATGATAGTACGGTTGATATCAACATGAGTTCTGTCAAATATACCACAAACGTTGACGGTTTCACCATAATCGTAGTAAATTTGACTGAAATTTCATGGTAGTTTTAAAGATAGGCGTAGTCGGGTAAAATGGTAGTTTCTACTACCAGATTTTTTTCCCGTGTAGTTAAAAAATCAATTAACCTACCCCGCAGTGGGATGTTAGGCAAAAATGTCGTTGGTTCGAGTACCACTGTACACATGCCCTTTTCGCTCAATTTTTCTAAAACATCTACTATGTTTCCAGGCCTGCCGCACACTAGCGGAACTATCAAAAACTTTCTCTTCATATCTTTCAATTCTAGCCAAAAACATTGTTGTTCACTCTTGGTGCCTCATGGTGATGAGCGAACATCTCCTTCAACATCAATTAATTGTATTATATTTTTATTTCTAGGCTCAGGAGTGTGTAACACTTTACGTAGCCGATATTCAATATTGTTGTTAACAAAATTTTATTTTTCGATATTAGTAAAAGTGGAGTGCCAATTACTCGTGGCCAGCTTAATTGGTCACATTATCGTTTGGAAGACTAGGCAGCTAACTTATTTAAGGTATTATTTGCTGTACATGGTTGCGACATCTGACAAATCCACGGTCTCTGTAACGCTTTTCAGGACCTAGGCGCAGATAGTTGACCGCGCAGAACACCGACGAGAGGAAAATTTGAGTGAAAGTCAGACGTTGTGTACAAATATAAAACCAAAAGGAGAGAGAGTTTCCCTCCCATGTAGGCAACAACACGGAGTGTGTACGAAACAAGCGCTAGAAACTATCACAAGGTATTGGTAGTACATGAGCACGATCAAGCGCGTTCCTTTTGCCTGTCAGTAAGAGTACCGCTACACCCAACCCTTCGCTCAATGTTCAATGCTTCTGTTCAATTTTCAACCTGCCGTACACTGACGGAACTATCAACACTTTCTCTTCACTTCTTTCATTCTAGCAAACAATAACTGTCCACTCTTGGGGCCTCTTGGTGATGAGCGTTATGAAGTTCTACGTTATTAAGTTATTTAGTCAATATTTACCCTTATTTGTCTTATCCTAAGAGTTAAAAGCAGTAGTTTTTCAATGTATATCGTATAGAATCATCATAATAGTAAACAAACTATGCAGAATTCGATAGCTAAAGATACAAACCTGTGTCAAATGAGAACCTCTCCATACACTGAAAAAAAAATCTTGTAGTAAAAACTACCGTTTTACCCGACTAAGCCTATCTTTAAAACTGCCTTGAAATTTCAGTTATAGTCAGGTAAAAATTGTTGGTGTTTGCGCTGAATTTAACCATCGATATGGTAGTTTCTACCGCGGTTTTTTGCGTGTACGTTCAATATTTTGCTGTAGGTAAACCTGGTCTGCTATCTACAATAAATAATTCTAGCGGACCACTTCCTGATGCTCTTGACTCGTTCCAAAATAACTAAAATTTGATAACTCATAAAGCTTGATAAACTTTAGCGGCATTTCCAATATTCCTAATCAAGGTTGCGGCTTATCATTTTTGACTTATCCATATTCATTTGCCGATAGCTCTTCTCAGAAGCTCAATTTTAGAATATAATGTATGATGAACTTATGGTGCTTGAGTAGACCTACAACTTTGTCTAACAGTACATTGCTCTAACTCCTATATCTTCGACATGAGAGCGTATATTCACAGTGATCTTCGCGATGATATTCGCGGTGAAGATCACGCGATTATCATCGTGAAGATCACTGTGAATATACGCTCTCATGTCGAAGATATAGGAGTTAGAGCAATGTACTGTTAGACAAAGTTGTAGGTCTACTTATGCACTACAAGTTCATCATACATCATATTATCAAATCGACCCTCTGAAAGGAGATATTGGCAAATGAATATGCCTGAGTCAAAAATGATAAGCCGCAACCCTGTTCCTAATTCGAGAATGGGTTTAACCACTCCTGTGATTTTCGATCCCATGTATATGAACTAACGTATATGAATTTTAACTAGATCCACAGGCAGAGATCGAAATTCTCACTCAACTGGGTGAAAACCATGCTCTCTCAAGCAGGTTGTCGATGAGTAGCGAACCGTCAACTTTTTCATCTCTCCTTTTTCGCCGATAATTCATTATCCTCTCTCTTGCGTATGTGAAAATATCTCTCTCCAAAATTCAACGATAATATTTTCTCATGACACATTTTTCACTGACAACATGCTCGTAAAACCTATATCGTATACGAGGAGCGAAAACCGAAAATAAGGCCAAACCGGTGCATACTGGTGCCGCCATGGACCATCATTATCGAATTATAATGAAAGAATAAAAGATAAAACATGAAAACTGGTGCATATTCAGGTGTCAAAAAGTAAGTGATAAATAATAATCGGCATCTAGGATTCACTCAAAAAGAAACGCTTGATCAGCTACTCATGCTCTCCGAAAATTATAAATCGCGGTTGGTTTTCGCGCGAAAACTGCTATGTGCGTATAATAGGCTCTCGCTTCTCACATTCTCATATGTTTCTCCAAGCGGGTGAAAAAGGACGTTTCTTTTCTCAAGTAGGCGAAAATTTCAGTGTCTTTCCACAGGGGTGAGAAGCTACCACGTTTACCTCTACACCACTAGCGCCGTCAGCTCTACCGTCTAAAATAATGTCTAATATGGTTTCATTAATAAGCTCTGAACACTCGGTTCTCGTTTTAATTATTTTTTATTAGTATCATTTAATTGTCATTTTTAACATCATCTAGTATGGTCTACCACTAATCTTAGGATACAAGAACTAAGTGTAACCGTACATTTTATCACCAGCTCAGACACTGATCTCTATTTTTGTACAAATTCAAGACTACATATTTCAAATCACAAATCGCATCGGTTTTGCAAATGCTCTTGTACAGCCTATCTAGCAGCCGTATTGTACAGCCTATCTAGCAAATCGAAGGTAACTATTAGAACTTCAGCTTTTGACTTTTTCGCATGTTAGAAGGCTTCGCGGGTAAACGAATCGATCGTTTCCTGTATTCGTCCTCTGCACATGAATCGCAATCGTCTGATTCCTCGCTGGAATCTTCATTGGTAGAACAGTCTTCCTCTTCGGGGGTAGGGTGTTCTTCTTTTTCTTCAGATTCGTCTGGAGTTTCTTCTACTGTGTCACCCTCTTCTTCTGTTTCCTCGTGTTCCTTGGATATTTCGACATCCGGTTTTTCGTGGCAAGGTATTTCTTCTTGCGGAAGTTGCTCAAATATTGGGTTCGGCGGCTGTATCTTGCCGTAGCAAATATCGGAGTAGTACTGTTTCTCCGGATGGCATGGATATTGTTCCTCTTCCGAGAATTCCACTCTAGGGGCATATTTCTTCTTCGGAGGTTGCAGTTCGATCGGTTGGCGATTAAGTTTGTGCAGCAGTTCCTCCGGAATGGCTACTACAGGTTTGGGGGATGGGGGTACTTTAGCGGGTGGTCCGTGGTAATGCAAATCGGTTTCGGAAATAGTCTTCCTCTTGGCTGCAAGCGTCGCAAGATATTGACTAATCACATCGGCTGGGTATTTCCTGGAAAGTTAGAATGTTAAACTTGTTAATGTTCGCATATTTTGGGTTGGTAAATCGAGGAAAAAGGAAATAGTTTTTAATAGGGAAATATTGTGTACTATTATGATCTATAAATAGAGAGAAAAAATATTCTTCCATCCTAACATGGGGGATGGAATAGACCAAAAATGGGAAGGCAAAGGTGGAGTCACAATGATTGTGTTCGTTGAAAAGTGGTTAACTGTCATAAATTTTAAGTAAACTTTTCAGAGAAATGTGGGTGGTATTCAGCTATTGGTGAGTATTTGTCCAATGTTGCGTCATAATCGATTTCCAATTATGAAAATAAAGACTGTATTCGAAAAAAATAGGACGCACAAAAATTGTTGCCAAAACATTATTTTTAGTCGGATTTTCTTCAAATTTTCAGCGAATAAACTACAACATTATGATTAGGTTTTAATTTCACTGGTGTATTGGATCTCTTCTCCATGACCAAATGCTTGCACTGTGCCTTTGACATCACTCATAAAGTTCTGGGCAATAATGGGTCTGACTTCATTTCCTTAATTTTAGCTACTATTTGGTGAAGCCAGCCTGTATTTGAATACTTTTGCGTTAACAGTAATTGCCTGAGTTTCGTCTGCATATGTTGCGGGCCATCATAAAGGCCAAACTTCCGCGATGGTCCGAAACTTCGCATTCGGAAGTTAGTTTTCAGGTGAGCCCGATAGGGTCGAAGTCTTTCGGCAGCAGGATGCCGCCAAATTCGGCCAGCAAAAGAACGCTTCTTCGTGATACCTGGCGAAGGGCAGCAGGCGCTTCTGAAGGTACTCGTCGCGGTAGATTTGCCCATTCATTGTATCCGTCATGATGTATGGAAGGCTCATCTCTTCATACTCACAGATGGCCTGCCAAACCAAGAACTTTTTTGGCGAATTTGTTTTCAACCTCTCTTCTTCTCTCACCTCACTGCTGGAACGGCCAGCGCGATGTGGGCAACGTGCAAACTCCTGCCCGTATCGATTGCTTCTGTGTCCGCCTCAATATGTCCTGCGTGGTCCCATGCAACGCGGTTGGCTTCGTCAAACGAACCCCGGCACAGCTTTCCGGGCGAACGGCTTTGACTAGCCAGGTCTTGTTTGTCGTTCCGGTTTGGTGCCTTTCTACCATTGTTAACATGAAGGCTGGCACGTTTCATCGTTTTCTTTTCGACGAATCAGATAGAAACCTCCGCCTTCTACGCAACATCGTGGATCGAACGTTTCGGTCGACGGTTGAACAAATTCAACATCTTCCTTGCCTTTGCCCGTGCGGCTGTCTTTGGTTTTCTGCCACTGCCTGACCGCTGCTGGGTCGTCTGCGTCTCATTGAATAACTTCATCACTCAGGGATTGACATTTACTGTGATGAAATTCCTTGCAATTGTTTTGTTCTTCGAGTCAAAGTGTTCCACAAATGTTTACCTGCACGCCAAAAGTTACAAGCCAACTCACCGTGTCTCTTTTTGAATCACGGTATTTAAGTAAAGAACGGAGTAGAATGCAGCAAATAGTTTGTACCCACCCCTTTTAACGTTTCCTTTTGTATGGATCCTTCAATTTACCTGCTTGTTTGGATTGTCAATTGCATCCCAAATAATCAAACAAACGGTTTTAAAGTTATACTAACTGACCTCAGTAACTTCGGAGTGTTTTTTTTTTTGTCTGGCCTAAAGCCAAAAAACTGAATCAAGGCGATGATTAGTGTTTCGGTAAATGCTAACATTTGCATAGAAATTTATAGTTTTCTTGTGAAATGTTTAGAGTTCTTCAACGTAATAGCCAACATTTCGTCTTAAATATGCATAACATATTAACATTGTCATGCAGCGATCCACAAAAAGATATACGATCTCTTAGATTTCAAAATAATTGGTTGTTTTGTTCTTCATCCAAACATATCGGACCCGTATTTTTTATCTTCATTAGGGTGGCCGTTTCTGAATTAGGTGGTCCACAAAATTGACTTTTTTCAAAATTGTTTTTTTTTTAAAACATAACTTTTGAACCACTAATTAGAACATGTGGTTTATGGACCATAACTTCAAACATGTAAATAAGATTTTAAAATAACTTGTGATTAATGGGGAATGTTAGATGATGTTCTTCAAGTTATAAAAAAGGCGTAGTATGATAGTCAGCAAAACCTAAAAACATAACATTTAAAAAAAACTTATCTCAAAGTATGTATTTTAGATACATACATCACCAATTTTTCGATGTGTTATGTAAAAATGTGCAATCTTTCACGAAATAATATGAAACAGACGGGGCTCTTTGATCTCGGGACCATGAAAACCTTGAAAAACAAAATGAATCCATGTTTCCATTATGAATATTGCAGTTTTTCTTTTTTCCCTTAAAAGTATTCATTTGCGTTTTTAATTGATAACATAAAGTGGTTCAAAAATTTTCAGAAGAATATTTTTGAAAAAAAAAACAATTTTTTGGTCCATTCTTATGCAGAAACAGCCACCTAATAACGAAATAAACAATACGGTTCTGATTATGTTTTCGATAAAGAATAAAACAACTAACTTTTATGAAATTCTGAGAGAACATTGCTGCATATAAATTAACAGAAACTTTCAATAATCAATAATAAATACGACAGAGACTTTACAGCCACTTTTTTGAAAAAATTGTATTTTTTAAGTGTCAAAAGAAATAATTAAAACGTCAATCACTTTACTAGAATTAGATTTTTTCGTCGTTCCAAAACACTACCAGTTTTGCACGTTCATCTCTGAACAATCTTCGACATAGTGGTACTAAGCTCTAGCAAGTTTTGTGCTGGCTTGAGGACCATGGAATTTTTTGATGAGATCAGCAAAAGTTAAAAAATAATACTTTTATGACCAACGTCTGTTTCTTGCTGGAGATGTGACACGTCTAAGTCTTTAGGCTGATACAAATCTACTACAATGATGCAATCATCAAGAAAAATCTAGCATCGTTTACATATGGATTCTAGCAGTAATACAATTATCATCAATATTCTTTCACGAGTGAGTACATCTCACAGCAGTTGTTTTAAACATTTGTTGCTTTTCATAGTGTGTCGCACCCTTTGGGCCTTGGGTCCACAGCCACTTTTTGTGTGACATAATTAATGGAAGTGTTGCCTTATACCTTAACAACCAATTTGTATCTAGTGATATCGAAAATTGGTTCACTGTCGTAGAACCCTCAGTCCGAATTGCACCTCGAAGCCAGCACCTTGTTATACATATTTGCGCCTTTGTTTTCGATTTGCTGTGTTATTTTTTGACAGAGTATTTGAGAGTGTGTTCATGTTAGTTCATTATAAGGGGTGCATTATTGAGCTTGGGACCGAGCTTGGGACGATGTTCTAGTACTGACTGAGCCAAGAAAAAAATCGTTTTTGTATGGGACCTACTGGTCTTAGAGTTAGTCTATGATTCTATCGTTATACCAACAATCAATATGCAACTAGCGATTTGAAATTGGTTCACTGTTGTAGAACCCTTGATCCGAATTACACCTTTGAAGCCAGCACCTTGTTATACATATTTGCGCCTTTGTTTTGATTTGCTGTGTTATTTTGACCGAATATTTAGAGTGCTTCATGTGAGTTCATTATTAGGGGTGCATTATCGAGCTTGGGACCGAGCTTGGGACGATGTTCTAGTACTGACTGAGCCAAGAAAAAATCGTTTTTGTATGGGACCCACTGGTCTTAGAGTTAGTCTATTTATAAACAATCAATATAACAGATTTGAAATTCACTGTTGTAGAACCCTTGGTCGAATACCTTGCCAGCCTGATTTTGCCCGTTTGATTTGCTGTGTTATTTGACAGAATGAGAGTGTATCATGTGAGTTCATTATAAGGGGTGCATATTGAGCTTGGGACCAGCTTGGAAGTTCTAGTACGACTGAGCAAGAAAAAATCGTTTTTGTATGGGACCTACTGGTCTTGTTAGTACGTTCATACTGCCGAGAAACGATTTGTCATCGCCAAATGTGTCGGATTGGTATAAAGCTGAATGAATCCTCTGTTGTACTAGCGAAAAGAGGTAAATCCACCTAACTGCCTGGAGCCTGGCGACCATATCGAGTGGTAATATTGGGCTCTTGCGAAGAGAGAAACTCTATCATTATAAACAACCAGCTACAAATGCAGCGCGTAATCAAATCAGTTGCAGAGAAGTCTGCACAGACCTTAATGGCTGGAGTAAACTCAAGTGTTCATAGTTTCTTCATGCAGCCGAATTAAGTAACTGTTATTGGGCTTTACGATGACTAATCAATGCACAATTAAATGAATATAAAATGGATCTTGCATTTATCTAACAGCAAATTTGTTTTATTCCAAATTTAATCCGTCCAAATTTTGTCGCGAACAAGCATTTATAGATATTTTGCCGCTTGACTTTGATTAACTGATTTTCCAGTCTTAATTTCTGCAGCGAGTGTAATAAGATCACTCAACCATCGATCTAAGTTCAGAAGGTGAAAAGTTGACTTCGGCAATTTTAACCTATTTTCATAACTTTTTATTTTATATATTTTTCCATCAAAGCACTTCAAAGAATAAACTGGTTGATAGCTTGTAATTCAACTCTAGTTTGATTTTCAAATAGTAAGTCATATTTTCAAAACAAATCACATGCACTCAAAAAATGCTGCTGTACCCGTGTTTTGCGACTGATGGCATTACTGACGCCAAATGTGTATGGCATCACTTAACGCCATCCCTAAAACAATAGCTGTCAAAATTTCAGACAGATTGATCGAGTAGTTTTGTTTTGGTAGGTCTTGAAATTGTTAAGCTCGCCTTTGTTTGCAATCATGGAGAAAGGGGGAAAGCTTCTATCAGTGATTCCATCCTTTTTTTTTATTGGAAAACGTGCGAGGAAATCAAAGTGAAGTTAAACCATAGACTAACTCTAAAGACCAGTAGGTCCCATACAAAAACGTTTTTTTCTTGGCTCAGTCAGTACTAGCACATCGGTCCCAAGCTCGGTTCCAAAGTCTTAATAATGTGCTCCTCATAATGAACTCATACGAACACACTCTCAAATATTCTGTCAAAACAACACAGCAAATAAAAAAAGGTGCAAATATGAGACAAGGTGATGGCTTCAAGGTGTAATTTGGACCAAGGGGTTCTCACAACAGTCGAACCAATTTAAAATCGCTAGTTGCATATTGATTGTTGGTTAAACCAGCATCCTTCAAGCGACTGCATCAGAATTGAGCGTATCAGAACATTCGTTTTTGATGAAAGAGCTTCGGGTCATCGGATCAGAGGCGAAGTCACGAAGGGATATGGTTAACAAAATACAAGATAACGTGTAGTAGATCGCCGGGCATGGTCAGAGAGTTGCTGATATTGTAGGACACTCAATTGAATGCATAGTAGCAAATGACTTCCACACGGAAAATTAGGTATCGAGAAAGCTATCGGCAGATGGGTGCCGCATTTGCTCACAGAGAGAGCAAACACGGAATCGCATGGCAACTTCAGAGTTCGGAATTTGTTAAGCGCAATCCGAAAGAGTTTCTACGGTGTTTCGGCTGACTGTTGAAGAAACATTGCGATTCACCATTACTCGTCTGAAATGAAGGATCAATCAAAGCAGAACCGTGTAAACCTGCTCCAAAGAAGGCGAAAATGGTTCCATCGACCGGAAAAGTCATGCACATCCAGCCCGGTAACAATTTG
Organism: Aedes japonicus; assembly: GCA_034211315.2. Lineage (NCBI taxonomy): Eukaryota > Metazoa > Arthropoda > Insecta > Diptera > Culicidae > Aedes > Aedes japonicus. The sequence continues at coordinate 13,556 of JASCZW010018163.1, forward strand.
ACACGAGTAAAGTCAATGTACCGATAATCTTGGCTCACTGGTTCTGTCATAACCGAATGAATCCTAGCACAAAGTTATCAATCGAATCGTATTCACATCGTGTGTTATTTCCGAAGCTGTGAAGCTGTCATACTTGATGAATATAATGTTGACGAGATGTTGTAATTTCTGCAAAATGTTGAATGGTGGATATTTTTATCCTTCTTACAGAGAATATATAGAATCTATAAGCACACTCGAGAGTTGAGACTTCTAGCAAAAGATTAAATAATTTAAAACCCTAATTATAAAACCGTTCAGGAAGACCGTAGAGTAAGTGGAAGACTCTACGGGGCTGAGCTGCAAGCAACCCAGCTGGGTCCACGGTCGCGGATAGTGGAGTTCCATCAGATATGATGGACAGCTACTGAATACACGAATAAGTAGCCCCGGACGAGCGGTGGGGACTGTTTAGGATGTGTGGGGACTGAGCAGTTGTTGGACTCTGTTGAGTTTCTTCCAAAAACTCACAAAAATCCGAAAGCAGCCCTGACAAAAGCGAGCCACCCCGCTTTTTAAAAATAAGGGTAAAAGTCCAAGCCTTCGCCCATATGAACGTCTGTTTTCCATGTTAGGGGCGGCTCAAAACAGCGTTTGTTCTCCATGTTAGGGGCGGCTAGGCTACCGTCTTGTTAGTGCGCCCAGGAATCTAAATACAAAAGCCGAAAGTCCTGGTGGTGCTTGGGACTGTTAACAGCAGCATCACGATGGTCCTCCTGCGAGATAGTGGGGTTGGCTGTGGCCTTGCGCGCCGACACCATTAAAAGGTGATTGCAACGAATAATACACAAGGAAGAAATTCGAACCGGAACAATAAGCATGGACCTCAGGCTACGAATTATAAAACAGCATCCTGAAATTTTCAGCACTTGAAAATATCCGAAAGCTAGCAAGACGTGAATAAAATGACAGCTTTCATTCTTAGCTTTAAATGGCGTACTATACTTCGGAATATGTGGACGCTCTGGAAACCTTCAGCACAATGGAAAACCACTGAAGGCAAACGCAAAAAATCGGAGGGGGGGGTTGTGGGGGGGGGGTTACACTGAGAAAACAAGATTGGTAAGAAAGATAGCCACATCCTGCACATAAGGGAAACAAAAATCTGTATTCCAAAGCTGAAATGCGGTAGTATTCGACAGCCGGATGCATCGGTGGAGACATCTACAATTTGTAGATGGGTACGTGGAAACTCAAGCCCATCTGGTCAGATGCTCGGGGGTTGTGCGCACCGTTTTTTGGGATTCGCGACCTATTAGTAGCAGGTTAAGGACCATCACGAGGCCGGCAAATTTACTTCAATCGGAACGCAAAAGTATCGATTGGTGGGCAAACCTTTAACGGTCACCACATAGATAAGTTTGCAGTGTTCCGTTGACGTAAATTTTACAGAAAACCGATGGTAAATCTGTTAAATTCCACGCAAACGCATACGCAACGTGTCAATTGTAAATGGGGCCAGTCATGACTTTTTAGTATTTGCCCTAAAGCGCCAATTTGATCATCCGGACTACCGGACGGTTTACGGCGTAAAAATCATAATTATTTCGGTTGGATACAGACAGGTTTCAGTCACTTACATATACAAGTCTCATCTCACTTAAAATTTCGAAAAGTTGGATTGAATGTAATAATTTTTCCATAATTATCGCCGCTGAACCTTTATGTTTCCAGTTCCGGTGCGGTGTCACGAATGCAAGATGAATTCATGTTTTAATTCTATGGATTATAGTGCAGGAGTTCATAAGCCTGTAAAGCGACTTTGTAGCCCAGTGCCTGTCCCTGCAGGCGTGAACATTTTTATTGTGGAACAATGTCTTCACGTTTTCATCATTTGCAACTGCAAATCGAGTTGGAACAACTTAACGACAGCCGAGTCATCAAGCGTTCAATAACCGCTTTTCTTCTTTCAACATTTGAGGTTTCGGTGCTCATGCTTACTTTGGCGGAGGTTTGCTTTCGCCAGCCGGCACTCGCAGGACGTTGATGACGCAAAATTTGGGCTCATCTGCATCTTCGTGAGTGCGGTAACGAACGTGCGTTACACCTACACACGAGCACACACATCCTTAACTGGCTTTAGATCGGTGGGATTTATTTCTTCGCATTGCTTGGTGCTTTCCAAAAGCTGGTGGGATCCAGGGCGGCAGCTTTCAGGATCTTTCGCTTACACTCACACCTTCATTTTTCACGCATTTATAGCACTTTAGCGTAGCCGTTGACAAGCGGCTGCAGGATGCCGCATATCACCATCACACCCACTCGCATTTCAGCAAAAACAAAAAAACGATTTTTTCTAGGTATTTTCTTTACTGTTTGC
>JASCZW010018164.1:0-15915 GCA_034211315.2 Aedes japonicus
TACAGTCTACACTCATAAAAAACAAGATCAAAATAATCTTATTGTATTTTTTTAAATTTTCATTTAATGAAAATCTGTTTTAGTCTGTATTATGGTTTAAAAACCTGTATCAAACCTGTAACCTGTATCACGGCTGTATTGACGTTAAAAAACCTGTATAATACAGATAAATCTGTATATCTGGCAGCCCTGAGACAGTGTACTGCAATTCTAGGGTTTTTTTTTCATTAGAGCGAATCTGAAATTGAGAGACTCTCTTTGATCACGTTCTCTTTCATTCATATTCCATGCAGCTTACGTTTTTCATTCTATATATTTGTACAGTATGCTAGCCAGCACTGTTGTGTTTCTATCGGTACTAAACAATCCCTCAAAAGTTTTATAATGCCGCTGTAATTAATGAAAGAGCTCAGCCTGAGCTCATTTTGTGCTCAGCCTAGCGTCGAAAAATGTCGAAGCACTCATCGAAATAATCTTTTGATATTCAAGATTGCATTATGATTATTTACTATTACGAATTCAGTATAAATTTCATACAGATTTATCTTATGAAACATAATGCGTTAAAAAAATAAAAATATGGAGCAACCTGGATTCGAACCTTGGGCGTTGAGGTTGTGAGTCCAGTGACTTGCCCACTAGTATATATGAACACTTGTAATCAGGAAAGCTTCAAGGCGTACAAGAACAACGTCATGTGAAACAAAATACATTCATAATTTGGCCTTATGATATTCCGAAGCATCGTTCATAAGTTAGAACCTTATGAAATTCTTGAGATTATTTGGCTTAGCGTATGTTAAGATAGATATGTGAAAACTCAGGCTATCGACAAGCCACGAGGACACAATTGCATTGACTGACATACACCAAAATCCCCAATATGACATTTTACTAAATTCCAGCAATAAAAAATACTGAATTTCTGTAATTTACAGAAAACTATCGAAAATTGTAAAAAAAAAAAACACTACCGATTGAAACTGTAAATTGCTGCAGTTCCGCAACACTGTAACAATAATTACGAATGTACTGTAAATTTAATCTTTACAGTATTCAGTACAAAATATTCTGTAAAATAAAGTACCGAACTGATTGTTATTTTTTTCCCTGCTGTCAAACACAACAATTGCAGCCAAAAATCAGTGCCATAAAAGAAGGATTGGACAGCAACTTTCCGGGACCATAGCCACACTCGCCAGGAAGGGACGTGTTTGGCTTACCCCAGGAATCATTTGATTTCAGTAGCGTTTGATGGAAAGCTTCTAATATATTTTTAACATCATTGAAAAAAATTATGTTGATACATTGTCTCTCTATTTACATTATAGATAAGCATGCAGTTGTTAAACATTTTTCTAAATGCTTAATAATACTAAAATAAATCTGAAGCTCAAATCTGTATCAATGGAAATGAACGAGAACTGAAAGGGAATAACACATCAATTTAACTCATTAATTATTCTTTCATTTTTCATTTTCATTTTGTGATGTACAAGGGAGTCGAGGACCAAGTCACCGATGCGAAATTTCACATCGTCCATAATACATCAGGGAGGGGAAGGGGAGTGAGCATCACAACATCTTTAACCCATAGGGGTCAATTAAGTTCTGCGTGGTTTGTGGTAAACCGGCTGCTCAGGGATTATGGGAAGGTAAAGGTTTAGGCAGGTTTTTTCTGTAAAAGTTGTATATCGTTTAACATTTGCCTAATTTGCTTGGCCTCTCGTCATATGGGGTTTCGTTCGTCAACATAGCTAGCGAAAAAGATAATACAATAAAACATTTTCATTTCATTTTTCATTTTCAAGCACAGAAGGGGTCACAGAGCCAGGTCTCCAGCGATGAAAACCACTGTCCATACAGTACCAGGGTAGAAGTATAGATTTGGTATCACAGAATAATAACCACAGGGGTCAAGTGAATCCTGCTTAAGATACCGGATAGTAAGAGGCTGTTGAAAATAGGGGATAGTCAGAGTGAAGGAATAGTAGGAGGCAGAAAGTGAAACAAGAGAGAGAGAGAGGCGTTTGATTGCTGAAACGAAACCGGAAAAATAGTTTGGTGATTAGTACATTTCTCGAGTAATTCATGATTAGGGCCCAAAAGCCACCTGCAAACAATGACCTCAAACGCTAATCTCTCACGAATCACGAGAATCCTACTATATCCAGCTACTCCATATGATAGAACTAACATTCTTCTACCAGATGCTGCTTTCATTTCACGAGAGTTATGGAAGACTAAAGAGAAATCGACATTTAAAGTCATTGCCCACAAATGGCCCCCAGGCCCCTAACATGAATTACTCGAGATTTTAGCAATTGATAAGTTCAACTATGAATAAGTTCTCATCTGTTTCTTCTCCTATTGGTTGTTGTTGCACTGGTACCGCAAGTTACTGTCATCCAACTTGCTTTTCGATCTCATCCACTTACTGTTGATTACAATTTTGAAAGCATTTGCCACTTCTCAAGTGTCTGCAGAGATAAATTCGATGATACAAATCTAGCTTTCCTGTTGATTCCAGTATACCAAAAAAAAAGAAACAGATATATCTAGGGTTTTTTTTTCATTAAGGCGAATCTACAATTGAGAGATTCTCTCCGGGCGCGCTCTCGTTCATTCATTACAGCGCCATTAAAAACTTTCGAGGGATTCTTTAGTACAGATCGCAACACAATAGTGCTGGCTAGCATACTCTACAAATAGTAGAATGAAATACGTAAAGGTGATTGGTTTATGAATGAAAGAGAGCAAGCCCAGAAGAATCTCTCAATTGTAGATTCGCCCTAATGAAAAAAGACCCTAGATATAGTCATTAAAAAGTGATATTATCAAAACGAAAAGGCTATTCAGTATTGTTCAACGGATGTGAAATGAAGAGACATCGGAATTAAGCTATGTTTGGAAGAAACAACGAGATGACAAGTTCAATTTCAAATACATTTGTTAGCCTTGCGTTATTAAATTTTTCAATAAAGCATCTCAGTCAACTTATGAAACATCGACTCATGTTCTATGCTAATATTAAAAATGTTTCGTCATATCACATCTTCAAGTGATCTGTGTAAGCCACTTATTTTGTTCAAGCCCTTTTGAACAAGATGAGGTGAAATAAGGAGTCCTGTATTTTAGAACTAGGATTCAAACAACAATGACATGATGAATGTCATCACTTACTTCTACCGCCAACCTGGCGGAACGTCACCCAATTCCTTACTGAAGCAGTTCAGACAATAATCATGCGTTATTGGCAACAAAAACAAGAGACAGAAGAGAAGAAAAAAGAAATTAAAAAAGAGACAATAACAATAATAATTACTTATTAATGTGAGTTGATGAAAAGAATTCTAATAGACACTTTTGCCTACCACCAAGAGTAACAATAAAGTAGGAAAGAAAAGTTAGTAATAATACATAACTACAATATAGCTAATCTACGCAGATGAACGTTGGTTTCAGGGTCTTGTTAGTGCTAGAATTGTTAGTATAGACCCGTACTTAAGCCCTGGCGGTCCCTCTAACAATAGTGATAGCATAGACTAACTCTAAGACCAGTAGGTCCCGAACAAATACGATCTTTTTTTGGCTCAGTCAGTACTAGCACATCGGTCCCAAGCTCGGTCCCAAGTTTAATGATTCGCCCCTAATAATGAACTCACACGAACACACTCTCAAATATTCTGTCAAAATAACACAGCAAATCAAAACAAAGGCGCAAACATGTACAGCAAGGTGCTGGCTGCAAGGTGTACTTCAGACCAAGGGGTTCTTCAACAGTGATCCAATTTCAAATCGCTAGTTGCATATTGATTGTTGGTGATAGGCACTGGCTTGTTGACTATGGTTAAATCATGCGTAACTGTTTCTATAGCTATGTTAAAGGTATGATAAATCAAGTTTCGAAAAAAATAAATAACTTAAATAATAGAAATATCTCAGCTATAATTACTAGTCTTAATCAGAAGATTGATTATATCGACACTTGACGAATCATCGTCAAACCTTTCATCCTTGGCCAGGAATTTAACTCATTAATTATTCCTAATGCAAAAATCAATAGAGAAAGAAAATCAATTAAAACCCGTTTACGAACGAATCTGTGAATCTTGCAATCTGAGCAACTGTAAATTTATTGCATCATTTTCGGTAAAAATGTGACAGCTCGCGTTATCAATCGTTCAGCAAAATTTACAGAACATTTCGGTAAATTTTGACAGCTCAGTAGCCAAGTTAAATTTACTGAACGTATTGTAAAGTTAAAAAACTACCGAATCGATTACCGAATGTTCAGCTGTTTCATATTCGGTAAAAAATTACAGTATACTGTAATAAAATCTAAGTGTGCAGCAGACAGGATGTCCTGGGCCCAAATTGATTTGGGCCCGCTGTCAGCTGTCAAATAGAAGTCTAATCATTTGTTTCGGTTGTTTGTTTTGATGTAAAACACCACAGAAAGCGATCTTTCTGCTTTGTATGAATGCACAACGAAAACGAGCAACAACAGACAAAACGTAAACGAGCTACAACAAACACAACTTACAATGTTGACATTATATTGACAGCTGAGCTTGCTGAGATGTTGTCTACGTGAAAAAGTGGTCCTTGTCATAGGCCTGGTCAAAACAGATAATGCTAGACACCGGGTTAGAGATTTAGGCTGCAGGAAAATCTCCGTCCATCAAGTCCCTGGTCAACCGGTCTAATTGCACAAGAAAACAAAAATGTAGCAACACTTCATCAACAAAAACTGCCACATGGGCAGTTCATATTTTCCGTCTAGTACTGCACAAAAAGCCTTTCCTCTTTCATCGGCTTGCACGGTTCAGTACCAAAACATTGAAACTGTGTTCAAAGTAAAAGAACTGCTGCTGGCGGTGAACTGTTTTTTTTTCTTTTATTTTCAATAACTTAACTTAAAAAACGATTTGTTGCATTGCAGAAAAACTAGCGTGACTACCATTGATGTTGAAAACGTTCAAAATTAGCCGAACGTGAATTGAAAGTGGAAGTTTCTCCTGGTCCCGCGGTAGGGCTTCTAACCTCAAAATAGTAAAGAACAGCAACAGTCGACTAAAGAGCAGCATCAAAACAAGCACTGTTTTTGTTTGTGTTCCTTTCGTCAAATTAAACAAAAAATAAAAAATGAGGCAACGATCCATGTCGGTGTTTGCTGAAAAAGGCGACGATCGGCTGTCAAAGAAGTTCGAAGGCGGTAAGTTTGTTTGGAAGTGTAGTTTAAGTTTGGCGGCGATTGAGTATTCATTTCTTCTTTCCATGTAACAGTGGTTTCGGATAATGAAGCGCATTTCGACTCAGAGGGTGAAACCAAAGAAGAGGTCCTTTCGGACGGGTGGACCAAAGCAGATTATGATTCGTTGGTTGCGCAGCTGAAGGATATGTTGAAAAAGGATAACCGGAAATGGAAGACGACGCTCCAGACGATAAACTGGGAGCAGATCAAAATCCGTCATCACACCCCGCAGGAAGTGGAAAACGAAGCTAAGCAGTTGATCGGAAAGGTCAGGACGTTCCGAACCTTTCGGGAAATACTTGACGATGTGCCGGATGTGGTGAATAAGATCCTAGGCGCCGAACGACCGAAACCGCCACTGACGACGTACAGCCTTTTCGTGAAAGAAATGTTACCGCGTCTGCGGGAGGAAAACAAGGACCTGAAAGTGCAGGACATCTTCAAGATGCTTCCGAAGCGTTATCAAGAATTATCGGCCAAAAAGCGGCGCCGGTTCGAGGAGGCCTCTGCCCGCTTGAAGAAGGAGTATCAAGCCAATTTGTCTAAATTCTAGTAAGTATGGGAATGGTTTTACTCACTGCTTGATTGATTTAATGGTTAACGCAGTCAAACCAGGAATTTATAGGAACGACGTAGAAGTAGTTTTTTTTTCAATCGATAGCACTTTATTGATCTATCCTTTTCTTCGTTTTTTCCCCAGCCTTGACCACCCGGAAGTGACCCCAAAGAGAGCTCGCAAAGAACCGTTGAAAACGCCATTCCAGCTCTTTTACCAGTCAAGGCGTTCAACATCTGAGAACTTATCGTACCAGCAGGTTCGCAAAGAGTGGGAACAATTGCCGCTGAAGAAAAAGGTCAAATACATTCGAGCGTCGTTCGAGGCTCAAGCCGACACCGATAGCAAGTTGCTCAACAAAAAGGAATTGGAGCTTCTTGGTCAAGACCTCGGCAAGCCGGAATATGTGGGACATAACGCGTACGAGTTCTTCCGCCGGAAGGTGCGCGCAAATTACTCAATGTCTAACGGAAACCAAAGGGAGATTCAGATTCGATTGGATTACAAAAAGCTCGATGCCCAGGAGCAGTTGAAACTGAAGGAAGAATTCCAGAAAGCTCGGGCCGCCTTTGTCTACCAGTATCAGCAGTACATAAAGAAGCTGCCAGAGGAGAAACAGCAGGCGGAAATAGATTACCTAAAGACGATCTCCGATAAGGCGACAAAAAAGCCGAAGACTGAAAAAACCGCACAGAAGGCTACTATGAAGCATGAAGTTCATTCCGCCGCTTCAGCAGACGAAGATCTCCCGGTCGCGGAATCTACGACAATCAACAAGAAGAAGTTGTCCACTGGCAAGAAAGAAAAGAGAAAGCAGCCGGAGTCTGATGAGGAATCGGAAGACTCTGACAACGATTCTTCACCGAAGAAACAGTCAAAATTGTCCACGGTTTCTTCTCCGCCGCCGCCATCCACCAGCAAGGCATCGGGACTGCTGAGCATCAGCAAGTCGGAACCTACCGATTCGTCGGCCTCTTCTTCGGACGAAGAAGACGATTTGAAATCTACCAAGGTTAGTACGAGCCGAAAGAGTGTTCCTGCCTCGCCGAGCAAGAATGGCAGCGCGCTAAAGCTGTCGGATTCGAAAAAGCGAACGACAGTGGAAGTCGTTAAGCCCGAGATAGAGGTGAAGAAACCGAAGAAAACACAGGCGAAGGCGACGCCGAAATTGAAACTCGAAACGCCACCACCAGCACCAGCACCAGCACCACTTCCGTCAGCGATTAAGGCGACCAAAACAAACGAATCATCCGCAAAGAAGCTGCAGGAGCCGGAGAAACCACCCAAGTGAGTATTTGCCTCCAGAAACATGTTATTTTTTTCACAATCCTTATGTTCGTTATTTATGAATTGTTACCGATTTTGTTTTCGTTATTCTTTACTCTCACCTCATGTTCAGAGGTATCAATATTGTTAAAAAACCGAACAAAGAAGGTTCATCTGTTTTGACTCCTGCAGTCCCTTATATGATAATATTAAAAACTGAATATTGTTCTCACCGTTGCTACTTTTTACTTTTAAAATGAATTCGAAAGGGCATCGCTGGTGAGGAGTCCTGACCATCAGTTCCATCTTTAAACTGGATTTGATGTTTATCATAAATCGCTGAATAGAATATTTCAGCTTTACTTAATTGGATCAGTAATCGTAAATTAAGATGACCCGCTGTAGCTGAGTGTGAACTACACAAAGGCATTAGATGCTTGGCAAATTTAAACTTCTTATAATGTTTGAAATTGGAAATATCCTTATTATCAATATGCAACCCAGGGAGACCTAAAGAGGTAACTTCTGAAATCGCTCTTACCAACTGCTCTGTGCCTACATCACAAGCTAAAACTCCTCCTGCATCGAATTGCCCAACAGCTATCAATCGCCAACCTCCGCATATATGCACAGAAAATAGCTCGCAGCTCCCGGTAACAAGTTTGCATCATAAGTCATTTCTTGATTACTATTGTGGGAGCGATTCGGAGCTCGAGATAAAATAAACCGCTTCGTTTAGAGGTTGGAAAACTTATATATTTTTCTTATGCTTTTTACTCTCGGCTTCTGACGTTTTGACAGGGGTGGTGCTTCAATGCGTATTAATGCACCACCACATAACCCCTCAGTTACACCAGAAATCTTACTCTATGTCCAGATGGTGTAATTACAGTTTTCTATCGCCCTTAGGATGTTGACCGATGTCCGGATCACAGGAGTACGCTGGCTCGATACGATCGATAGAAATTCGTTTAATCTTTCCGTTGATCTCGACGTCCATGTACTTAGTGTAGCGAGACACAACCTTGAATGGTCCTTCGTAAGGTTGCACCAACGGTTTCTTAACTGCATCAATTCTCACGAAGACGTGGGGGGAATGACTTAACTGTCGGTTGACGAAGACCGCGGGTTTTGCGTGATGATTTGTCTCGATCGGTTTCAGCTTTTCCAGAATACTTCGCAGTTGCTTAGCAGAATCCGTTCTGTCGATGTCGCGTGTTGAATGTTCAAAATATTCGCCGGGCAATCGAAGTGTTTGTCCGTACACTAATTCAGCTGCAGAACATCCTATGTCCTCACGAAGTGCGGCGCGTAGACCAAGCATGATCATGGACAAATGGTCACTCCAGTACTTGGAATCCACTGCCATAATCGCAGATTTCAGGGTTCGATGGAAACGCTCGACTAGTCCATTTGCCTGTGGATGATACGCTGTTGTTCTATTATGCTGGCAGCCAATAATTCTAAAAAGTTCACGAAAGAGCTCTGATTCGAATTGCCTGCCTTGGTCTGTTACAATAGTTTCTGGCACTCCAAAACGACAAATCCACGTTTCACACAGGGCACGGGCAACGGTTTCCGCTGTCATGTTGGGCAACGGTTTTGCCTCAGGCCATCGGGAAAAACGATCGACGATAGTCAAAAGGTAACAATTACCATTTGATGGTGGCAACGGACCAACTAAGTCGATGTGAACGTGGCGAAATCGACTGTCGGGGGGAGCAAACTTTTCGAGCGGTGCTTTCGTATGGCGATGAACTTTGGATCGCTGACACTGTAGGCAAGATTTAACGTACATTTGGATGTCTTTATTCACATGTCTCCAAACAAAGCGATCGGTTATCAAACGGCGTGTTTATCTTATTCCCGGGTGAGATAGTGCGTGGATGTGCTGAAATACTAACTGACGATGTTGAGACGGTACGTATGGTCTTACTTTGCCGTGGGAAGTGTCGCAATATAACGGCTTTGATGTTAATGGTGTCTGCCGAAGCTCGAGTTTTAATTAATTTATTTATTTATTTATTTATTTATTGGCGTCAATCAATAGTAGACCACATATTAAATTACATTACATTCTTATCATCTATGTTCGTTTCTATTTTTACATTTTTTTATTATTCACTTGCTAGCCTCAAAAAGAATTTATTTTTCAGTGTTTTTCTATCCATAGTAATATCAATTATTTCACTATATGCATTATAGCACGACATCATTCTATTTAATGGCCCGTTTTTTGGCATAGGCTGTTCTGATTGTTGATATAAAACAAGTTTCTATTTCTTAGACCGCGAATAGGGGCATAAAAGTTTATATTTTCTAGAATCACCGGAATGTATACTCTTTGCGCAATAACATCATTTATGAAGGCTACCATTGCAAACTCTCTTCGTTTTTTAAGTGTGTCTAAATTAATTAGCATGCATCTTGAATCATACGACGGCAAAGGAAGGCTCGTCCATCCTAAGCAAATAACAAAAACTGTTTTTGTACTGATTCAATACGATTTACATGTGAATTGTGATATGGAGACCAGAGTATGCTACAATATTCAAGGATGGGTCTAACATATGCAATATACAATGTTTTTATAGTGTACACTCAGGCAAAAAATGCTTATGATTTTCAAAAGATCTACCTTATGAAGCGATTTTGAATTATTTTTCATGTTTTCATCATGATTATTATGGATTTCACAAGATCTGAACAAAACTCATACGACTTTATGTTCTATTTCATAAGCGCTGTTATGAAATACTTGTGTCAAATCAATGTGAAAATAACTCAAGTGCCGTAAAAAAGAAAAAATGGCTACAGAAAGTGAATTGCTGTCAGACCTACCGATTTCAGTTTTCGTTTTAAGCATGTTTAGAGGTAACATATTGTATGAACATTATCTTGCCACAGAAGCATATTGATACAATTGATGGTCCCCTATAGAGTACTTGAATTGTGCAATAAGTTGTTATATAGAAATAAATTTACTTTCAATTAATAGAATATTCTAATCTCTTTTAATTGCACGGTAATAGTAAAATGGCTAACATGCATAATACCGACCCTGAAAAATGCGTGTTGATACTGTAAACAAACTAGCACTTTGAGAAACTGCGTTGCAGCATCGATACGTTTTTTGAAGGTCGGTATTATGAATTTTAAACACGGGCCAAAACAGAAATAGAATTTCATTAGAATATCTTATGAAATTCCTAAAATAGAATAGAGGCTCTTTCATAAGATTATCTTATGAAAAATCAAAGACCACATTATGAAAAAAATAAATATCGCCACTGACGTCAATTCATAAGTACATCTTATGATTTTCAAAGTTGTTCCTTATGTCGAAATTTCATAAGTGTATCTTATGGCGGTCATACGATAAATTTCCTCAGTGTAGGGATCCTTGAAATGAAAACTAAACCTCTTGATAAAACCAAGCATGTTGGTTGCCTTGTAGATAATGTTATTATAATGCTCCACAAAGGATAGTTTGGAGTCAAGTATAACACCTAGGTCTTTAATGTGACTGCATCTTTCAACTTGCTTCTGGCCAATGGTAACTGCTTCTTGCCTTATAATGTGTTTTCTTGAAAATGATATGGAATGACATTTCTTAACATTTAGTTCTAGTAAACTTTTCGTGCACCAGGTATGAAATTTATCGATTTCGCGTTGAAATATTTCCAAATCAGATGCTTTACATATTTCAAAGAAAAGTTTCATGTCGTCAGCATATATTAAAACATTCAAATGATTAAAAATCAATTCTACATCATTGACAAACAAAATAAACAATAATGGTTCAAGATGAGAACCTTGTGGCACTCCAGATGTCACATTCACTACTGATGACAAAATACCACCAAATCCTACCCTTTGAGTTCTACCAGTCAAGTATGATTGGACCCATTTTAGTAAACTCTGATTGAAACCTAGCCTCGATAATTTAAACAGCAATAAAGGAATATCAACTCTATCAAACGCTTTACTAAAGTCAGTATATAACGCTTCAACATAATTTCCTTTATCCATTGCGTTTAAAGAAAATGTTACAAAATTCAACAAATTGGTAGTCGTTGATCGCCCTTTAACAAAACCGTGTTGTTTGGTAGATAATAAATTTTTAACTTGTGAGAAAATGTTGTTGTTGACTATCGATTCAAATAACTTAGGAATACAAGATAATATCGCAATTCCACGATAATTTTTTTGTCAGATTTTTTGCCGCATTTAAAAATCGGCATCAGAAAGGATTCCTTCCAAACTGACGGAAGAATACTTGATTCAAGGGATGAATTGAATAGCCAAAACAAAGGTTTTACTAGCTCTTTCGATACTGCTTTTAGAAAAGCTGGCGGCAGACCATCAGGTCCAGCTCCCTTAGAAGCATCCAATGTATTTATTGAAAGTAGAATTTCGTTAAGTGATATGTTATTAACTGTTACATCACTGATTGTTTCAGGAAGGTACGAGAAATACTGATAATCCCGATCATTAACGTCATGAGTAGTGTAAACATCCTGGAAGAAGTCTGCGAATAAGTTGCTGATTTCGTTTGGAGTTTTGCCTGTTTTACTGTCCAACTGCATTTTTGATGGAAAATTATTCGACTGCTGTTTGGTCTTAACGAAACTGAAAAAAGATTTTGGGCCTAACTTTATATTATTTTCTACTTCAATGTTGTAATTCTCATAAGCATTTTTAATTTCTAAGTTCAACTGGCCACGTATGGTTAAGTATTTTGTAAGGTTCAAATCATTTTTATCTATTTTATAGGCTTTATGTGCTTTTTTGTTTTCGATTTTTCAGGTTGATTATTTTTCTATTATACCATGCTGGAGCTTTAGATTTGATTGATTTTTCCTTTGCTTCTTAGGTACTGTCGTCTCTAAAATCTCGTATATTACTTGGTAGAACTTGTTCACAGCTAGCTCTATGTTCAAATTACGAATCACATTTTGCCAATCAAAGGAGCTTAGTTTATTTTTGATAACATCGTATTTTGCATGTTTAAAGTCATAATAGGTTTCGGTTAAATCGCCATCCAACACTGTGGTGTTGTCATGTATAAATATGGAGTATTCAATCGCGGTGTGGAAAACCTCATTTTTCCATAAAGGATCGGGTGATTTCGTCACGCAGAAATCATCGGTCATATTAGTAAATAACAAATCTAAAAAACAGTTGTTATGATTTCTTACATGGTTTATTTGATTAAGTCCCAACTCTGAACTTTTGTCAAATAGAGTGCGGAGCGTTTCATTATCTCCCAAAATTGGTACCAAAAGAGATTCATTTTCATCATCAACGATAAAATTTGCTGCCCGTTGATTGAAGTCACCGTAAATGTGAAGATTCGTTTCAGACTCAAATTTTGAAATTATGTTAGCAGCAATACAAAAGAACGTATCATATGATTCTTTTTTGGCAAATTCAGGAGGAAAGTACACAGCCGCAAAAATATGAACTTGAGTTCCAATAAAAGATTTGACCCAAACGTGGTCAAATTCCTTGCATTTATGTGAATCAATTTGTTCCGATTCATAGTCGGTGCAAACTGCGATTAAAACTCCACCACCAGATTTCTTATTGGATAACGATTTATTGCGATCATCCCTAAAGACGTTAAAGCGGTCGCCAAACACTTCCTCATTTTTTATGCTGCTGTCCCAACTCGTTTCCGTGCCTAAAATAACGGGAAAGTTGCAAGCGGCAACCCGTCTATAAATTTCGTTTACCTTTACCGAACTTTTCATTCTATTGAAATTTTGACAATATAATATATTATGTTAACTTCCTTACTTTCATTGATTACATTACACTCAAGCGGTAAAGTAGGCTCTGAAGTCATCGGGTTGTTTTGCAGCATGGATTCGTCTACAGGATAGCGATTCTGCGTCACCCAGTTGTTAGGTTGTCATTAAATCGGGTTCTTCCTCCAAGGGGTACGTCAATGCCGTGGAAAACACGTATGCCTGCAGGAGCACGCCGAACACGCTGCTGCAGAAGACCTCTCCGGAGCGGAAAATAGAAATGCATCAGACGTCGGGTAAGGGTTTAAAGTTTCACCTTTTTGAAAATCAATAGTTGGTTGGTAGTTAGACGGTGGACTGGAAAAATGATCTTTCGCAGCAGCAAGAAGTACTCGATCAGGTGGGAGTATATTGCCTCTATCATTGAGGCCAGTAACATGAGAATTTCCGGGGTTGTAGCTACTTTGGCTCCTGATGAAGTGGAAATTACGGGAGCTGTTGTTGTCGTTATTGCAATTGTGGTCATGATGGCTATGCAAATTATTGCTGTTGTTTGCAATGTACCGCGCTTTATTCTGCTTCCTCCGTTTAGTTGCCTTTTCGGAAGCTTTCTGCTGATTCAGCCGGCTTACTTTACGAGTATCGTATTCCGTCCAGTCCGGTTTCCACACCTTTCTCATACCTAGAAGACGCCACCCTGCATTATCAGTCTTTTTGGCGTTATTTAATTCAACCTCCAAACTGGGGCACGAGTCTGTTGTCGGTGGAAATGATGCACTGTTGTTATTAGAAATGCTGTTTGTAAACAGAGCCTTTAACTCGTCAAGAGCATCAACCCCCAACACCTGGTTTGTATTGATGTTGCAATTGGTCACTGTATCCCGTGTATGCTGATTAAGCTGGCATATTCCACTGTTAATGTTATGTAGGTCTGTTGAAATTTCTGCCGTCACCGTTTTCAATGCTCCATATACATTTTCTTTCGTGGCCATTATTGCTGTATCAAGAAGCGAAGTCATGTGATTTTTAATGGCAACAACACTGCCAGCTAAACTACTATTTTTATTTATTGCGGCCAGCTCATTTTTTATCGTTGCTAGCAAAATTTCAAGTGCTTTCTCTCGGTCTTCGAGAGGATCTTGAACAGGTGAATTTTGGGATGCGAAGCGATGCACCACCTGCGTATTCTCGTCAAGTTGGTTTTTCATGGCTTTTGTTGCTCAATAAGCTTATTAATTTCTAGCTTTACTAGCAAAAGTTCCTGACAGGACTCGCAACATGGCAGTATGTACAAGTTGATGTCCACCGCCTTCTTGCTCCGTAGCGAGCCCCGCTGAGCAGTCACTCCAATACAGGCTGCGTGAAACCTTCGTGGACAACCCGCACACGTCCACATGACCGAATCGACAGAAGTATCGAAAGCACAAATTTCACAGTTCATGATGGTGGCGTAAACAAAAAAATATAACTGAGTGAAAAAAATAGAATAAGAACGCGCGCGGAATCGGCAGCTAATTAAAAACACGTGTGCACTTATCGACGGTCGGCGATTGAATTGTCTGTAGGTCCTGTCCTGTCCTGTAGGTGATCGTAGTAAACGCTGCAATTCGTTGTCATTGGTCTGATCTGCAGCAATCCGATCGTAGTCAATTGGTGACGGCACAGCCACAACGTCTACTCTGGATAATGCATCCGCGACGACATTGTTTTGCCCGCTGATGTGCCGAATATCGTGGGTAAATTCCGAGATGTACCGTAAGTAGCGATCCTCGTGTGGAAGTCTGCTGTTCGGGCTGGACGTCAGCGCAGTAGTGAGCGGTTTATGATCGGTGAATATTACAAACTGTCTTCCCTCCAACATATGCCGGAAATATTGCACAGACAATTTCATTGCTGTGAGCTCCCGACCGAAAGTGGAGTACTTCTGCTGAGACGAGCTGAACTTTTCCGAATAGAAGCCTAATGGATTCCAGCATCCGTTATCGAACTGTTGAAGAACTGCACCAGCTGCCGTACTCGATGCATCGATTGACAAGCTCAACGGCTTTGTTGTGTCACAGGGTAATGCAGAAGCGTAGCACTCGCTGACTCGCCAGCAATTGTTTGCATCGTTCGAATGCCTCCTCGGATTTGTCGGACCACTCCAGTTTCCTAGAATCGTTTTTCTTGTTCCCAGGTATCAAGTTTCGCAACTCGGATTGAATGTCGGTGGCGTATGGAAGGAACCTCTTGTAACTATTCACAAGTGCTAAAAATCGGCGAAGCTGCTTGACGTTCGATGGTAATTTGAATTCGGGACAGCTTTCACTCGGTTTGGAAGCGGAAGAATGCCGTTCATAAGTAACCGTGTAACCCAGAAATTCTACCGTGCTCTGCGCGAAATGACTCTTCGCGACGTTGATTACTAAACCGTATTCCTGTAGTCGTTTGAATACCATACGCACGTGTTTGTAGTGCTCTTCCAGAGAGGATGACGCAATGCAGATATCATCAACGAAAACCACGACGAATTCCATATCACCGAACACTTGATGCAGGAACCTTTGAAAGGTTTGACTGGCGTTGCATAAGCCAAACTGCATGCGAGTGAACTCGAAGAGCCCAAATGGTGTGATTACGGCCGTTTTGGAATGTCCGCATCCACCACCGGAATTTGGTGGTACGCCCTTTCGAGATCGAGGCGTAGTGAAAATTGATTTTCCCTGAAAAGCATTCAACAGATCGTGAATATGCGGAACGGGGTAACGATCTGGAACAGTCACCTGATTTAAGGCTCGGCAGTCCCCTACAAATCTCCACTGGCCATTCTTTTTGCGCACACAGTGCAACGGACTGGCCCAGCTACTGCTAGAAGGGCGGCAGATTCCCAGTTCACTCGCAACCTGAAATTCTTTTCTAGCGGCTTCCAGCTTGTCAGGTGCTAAGTGGCGACATTTGGTTGATGCTGAAGGTCCTTTCGTTTGGATGTGGTGTGTGACGTCATGATGAACTGCAGTTTTCATACTTGTCGGAAGCGTGACGTCCCGGAATTCGGTGAAGGATTTCACGGAATGGATGATCCGTAGCCACAACCGTTACACTAT
>JASCZW010018165.1:0-15876 GCA_034211315.2 Aedes japonicus
TATTGACTAAGAAACATTTTTTCTTAAGTTTAGAAAAAGAAGCTCAGCAATAAAACACATTCAAAGTTTGAATGATTCCATTAAGTCTAACATATGCATTAAAAGAAATGGACTAGTTTCGATTAACGATAAAAAATACTTCCAAAGATGTTGAAGATGTGTTTTCTTTTTACTTCAAATCCTGTGTTTATTAAGCTTTCAACAAAATGCTCAACACCCATTCAATTGTTGTCCAAATCCTTAGTTATAGATGATGCAAAGATGGATGTTAGTATGTTTCTCAACTCTTCCGTAGTCTTGGCGAAAATAGATAAATAGATCTTCTAATTGAAGTTCACCCAAAAACAAATTCTATCGATTGAAGTAATGTAATTGTCGAATAAATGACGATGAAAAGCCATATGAACCTCCGTAAGTTGAATATTCGAATGGGTTCAACAGCAAGGGAATGTGATAATGCTTTAGTTTTATTTAGTAGTATTTAGTAGTTCGTAGTACTGGCCAACCTGAAGACGCAGTTTGTATAACCCATAAGTGAAGCTGACTGGAGAGCTCTTAAAGAATCCCTTATATCGTCCATCACTGCTGTCAATCCTTCAATTCTTCGGCCACCTTTTCCCAGCTTTCCGGTACGCCCGCAGTCGGCACTCTTTTCAGCTTTCATTTACACAAAGTGATTCAGTTGGAGCTTATAAAGCATTGCATCTATGGCACTTATTGGTGTAGTGTGAATTACTTCTGTTATGGCCATATAGGCCAAGCGTTTAAGTTACTTAAGCTTTGTTTTGGGCCAACAAACTAGTGAAGCATATACAACCTGGGTCTCACAACAACCATGCGATCCAATGAATCATTTTAGGTTTAAGTTCTCATTTTCAACCAAAAATTATTTTGCTAACACAGAGAGCACTCGTGGTTTTACTTATTACATGCTCCAAGTGTGATTTTCAGTGTAGTTTATCATCTAGAATGACTCCTAGATATTTTACACTTGCCGAATATTGTTAGGTAGATCCAGTAATAGTCACATATTTTAGTGAAGGTTTTCTTCTGCGGATGGATTTATGATTAACCCTTCTGTTAGGTTACCGGACCCTTACCAACACCGATTGAGGGATAATTAATTACACTGCCAATTGTGGGGTCACCATAAGTGTACTCTATTTTGTTGTGGCTATGGGTTTCTATTGGTCGTTCCATCCAATAATAACCACACACATCACATATCCGTCCATCTATCACAGATTTTACAGAACATTACGCAGCACATATATGTCGTCCGCACTCAACACATATTTTATTTACAATATTTATACAACTACATTTACTACATCACAAACAATTAACACAAAATATTATTTCTATTGTGGCTCTACTCCCATCCATCCTTCCTGAGAGTCAGAACCGACACGACTATGGCACAGCAGATCGTTCACTATCCAACAACCAGATGATTCCAAGCAGTGACGTCACAGATAACGATCGCCTGTGATCGCTGTCGTTATCGGTCGAAGCGGTAGAGAGAAAGCATCTCGATTCGGTGGAACGATTGCTGCAGAGAAATCCTCTCGTTCGGCAGTGGCGTAGCGAGAGTAGGGTTATGTTACTCCCGAACACCTTCATTTTGGCACCACTGCCAAGTAAAGTTCAGTACAGTTTGTATTCTATCAGTGATGATATGATCAAATTTTCCGCGAACCATTATGAACACATCATAAGTAAAACGAAATTACTTCGAAATCTTTTTCCGCTAATTTATTGAAAAAATCGTCAATAACAAGCGACCATAATAAGGGTGATGATACCCTTCCTTGAGGACAACCTCTATAGAGAGAAGCGGCTGTTTATGCAACCAACTTATGTAGTGCAGTAACAGTAGATCTATTTACTGGATACGCAAATTGAAATCTGTTTTTTGGAGATATTCTGATTTTAAGAACTCGTCTTTTATCTTCTCTATTACTTTTAGTATAGTAGATGTAAGACTTAATGGTCTGAAAGATTTTGGATTTGATTTTTTTTTTCTGTTTTAGAAATAAACACTACACGGTCATATGTCCATATATTTGGTATATGACCAAACATTAAGCTTACTTTAAATTTATTTGTCAGGGAATCCAAAAGTTTTTCTCCACGCTTCTGTAGAAGTGCAGGAAAAATACCATTCATCCCTGAAGATTAATATTTTTCGAAGGAGTTCACTGTCCACTCAACTTTCAGTCTTCTAAAAATTATATTTCAAGCTGAATTGTTGCATGTAGCCTCGGTAAGCTTGCAATTATCTTCAACTTTGAAACCTTCTATATCATCGCTCAAAATTAAATGTAAGCCTGTATAATAAGTATACATCATAATTTGAAGTGTTTCTTTAACATTAGATGTAAAATTACCAGTTGTTTTCTTTAAGTTTCCCAGTCCATTTGAATGGTCATTTAAAAGTGCTTTTTAAAGCTTTGCTACATCTGGAGTTTGGTCTATGTTTTCACAATAAGACCTTCAGGTTCTTCTTCGTGATTTCCTCAATTCTTTATTGTTGCATTTTCGACAAATATCTTTCCCTGTTGGTATTCCTAGAATTTTTGTAATCAACTTTGATTATTTCCCCAGCAATGTACTCAAGCATTAAATGTTCTTAAAGATAAAAATTCTTCATCTGAGACATGCCAGTTTTTTATATTTGTTGAAAGTTTCATTGTTAAGTGCAATAATTTTCTACTAGTTTTTGTTATAAATGTAGGTTGATCTCCTTTCTAACATAAATTGATGTTATTCGAAGACATATATTCTAATAGGTCTTCTCCACTTTTATTTACGTCAGCCCTTCCCCAAATTGTGTGATGTGAATTTGCATCATATTCGACGATCAAATGTGGATAATTCATTTTGCAATAACTAATGAAAACTTTCAATTCGGATGAAGGTACCGTATCTGCATCTCCAGGAAAGTAAGTAGAAGCTAAAGGGTGTTCCGATCAAAATTTGGTCAAACAGTAGCGTGTGTGAGTCATTAACAAAGTTTTTGTTAATATTAACATTTTTTTCCAAGTTCAATTAATACAGAATACAGGAGAAATATTCAACTAAGCTTCCTTTTTACTGAATGCGAATTGCTTGGTCTTTCATTTAACACCTGTCATAAGATTTTGTACATTCTCCTTGCCTTAAAATGTTTCTCACTCACAGCAGCTTTTTGAGTCTTCTTAAGGCTCCGCTTGACGATGGCCCAATATTGTTCGATTGAGTGGAGCCCTGGCGTGTTGGGAGGGTTCTTGTGCTTGGGCACTACTTGAACTTTGTTGGCAGCATACCATTCCATGGCCTTTTTTCCGTAATGGCAGGAAGCCAAATCTGGTCAAGATAGAACGGAACAATTGTGTCGCTTCAGGAAAGGCAGTAGATGTTTTTGTAGGCACTCGCTCAGATAAATTTCCAGGTTGACGGTTCCGGTCACAATGTAAACGTTGCTCTTCAAGCTACAGGTTCAGATGGCCTGCCACACCAGATTTTTCTTCGCGAACTTTGACAGTTTAACGTGCTTGAAAATATTTGCCACCTTTCCCCGTCCAGTTGCCGTATAAAATTCCTGTCCAGGAAGCTGTTTAAAGTCTGCCTAGACGTAAGTTTCATCGGCCTGTACCACGCAATCAAACTTTGTCAGCATCGTCGTGTACAACTTTCGTGATCGTGTTTTGGCCGACGTGTTTTGTTTATCGTCGCGATTTGGAGTTACCACTTTTTTGTAAGTCGACAGGCCAACTCGTTGTTTAACTCTATCCACGGTTGAAGGCACCGCTCCCAACTTCTTTGCGACATCTCGCTTTGTTGTCGCTATGGCCTCCGGCTTTCGATTCCCCCCGATCCAGCTTTCTTGGCTGTCGACAAACGTTCACTGAATACTTTTGATACGTTGGTTATAGTTGATTTAGCCACATTCAACAATTTCGCCAAGTTGGCGTGAGAGTAGTTTGGATTTTCTCCATGCACGTGCTAAATTTTGATGCGTTGCTTCTCTTCCTTCGGCGGAATTTTGATAACTGAAGTGCTGATCTCAAAATCAAAATAGAGGCATGATGGTACACGAATACATCGTCAAAATGAGGGTGTGCATAATTTTTTAATGCACGATGAAAGGAAATGCGTCAAGTTTAAGTCCACCAAATTTTGATCGAAACTCCCTTTATGTATGTTTCTGTTTTTCCTCGGGTTGCTGGAATCTTCATTCGAATCGCAACTTTATCATTAGTAATGAATTGAGTTAAAGGACCAAATTTCAATTCTCCTCTTATTCAAATTGCAATTTGTGGTTTTGGATTATTGTCATAATAAATGAGTCTGCCTGCATTGCTATTCCAAGAACTTGGTTTCCATGCACCCAATGCTCTTTTATCGGTGTTATAAATCACCAAATGATTGAACTAAGAATCCATCTGGTCGTTTGAAGGCTCAAAGCGTGATTGGTGGTTTGAAGATTTCAAAGATTTCTGGTACCGTGAGGACCCAGATGAATTGCAGACCAAATAGAGACCAAAAAGGAGTCCGGTCCTTTGAAAGGCCAAAAGCTTTCTGATTCTTTGAAGACTCGGCAGCTTTCTGGTCCTTTGGAGACCCAGAGAGATTCTGTTTCTTGGAAAAACCAGAAAAATGTTGATTCTTTGGAGGGACACATTGAATGTTGACCATTGGAATCCCAATAAATGTTCAATATTATGAATACCGAAAGTTTATTTTGCTGAGTGTAGTAATGTATTGGTATATGTATGTGCACTTTTCACGATTATGGGTAATATTCATCCATATTTGGGTGAAGTGCAATAATCTCTCGCTGAACAATCATTAACCATCATCAAATCGGAAAAAAATGTTTTAGAGTAACATTTAACAGTAAGATTTAATGAGGGAATTATGTATTTCCCCCTTAGGGAATGCTAGATTTGATAGATAATAGTGGGATATTTCATAGAAATTAAAGACAGATAACATCGAATCCAGCCTGTTGTATGAAAGATTGTAAACATTATTTAACGGTGCATGAAAGATTGCAAGCAATTACGTGATTTAAAGGGTGTCCACGATGAAATTGTCACACACAAAATTGATTCGCAAAATTCGAGTTTTCATCCGATTGCCATCAAAATTTTAGGGATTGAGAAATAACTATTGAACTTTATTTTATCATTTTACTCGTATTTTATTTACAGTCCATACGCAAATGCCCGCACCTTGGCCTTTACCCCGGCCATAAGATTCTGCACAACCTGTGAATCAACCGTTTTTTGCATGTAAACCCTTACTTTCTTCAGTTCCTCGACTGTCTTCAGTACCTTAGGTCGTTTAAGAAGGTGCTGCTTCATATTCGCCCAGTACTTCTCGATGGGGCGGAGCTCCGGAGTGTTGGGAGGGTTGAACATTTTCGGCACGAAATTGACCTTATTGTCCGCATACCACTTCAGCACGTCCTTGGAGTAGTGGCATGAGGCCAAATTCGGCCAGAAGATTGTTGGGACGTTGTGGGCCTTCAGGAGAGGCAGCAGCCGCTTCTGGAGGCACTCTTTTATGTACACCTGTCCGTTCATCGTGTCCTGGGTCACGAAAGGTGCATTCCGCTTCCCGCACGTGCAGATGGCTTGCCAAACCAGGAATTTCTTCGCAAATTTGGACATCTTCTGAGTGCGGACATGCTCCGGAACGCTGAACTTATCCTTGGCCGTGAAAAACAGGTTGCCGGGGATCTGTTTGAAGTCGGCCTTCACATATGTTTCGTCGTCCATGATGCAGCATTCAACTTTCGTCAGCATGTTGAGGTACAACTTCCTGGCACGGGTTTTGGCGGACTTGTTCTACTTCTCGTCGCGATTAGGGGCCTTTTGTACCTTGAACGTTCGAAGCCCAGCCTTAGTTTTAGCCTTCTGGACAAAACTTCGGCTTAGGTGCAGCTTCTTAGCCATATCCCGAGCGGAGGCGTTCGGATTTCGGATGAAGGCCCCAACTACGCGGTTGTGATTTTTGGTGTTGTACGGAATACTTTTTCCTTCACTTCTGGGCTTCCGATCGGTGGTCAACCGTTCCTCGAACCGCTTAATCACTCGCGACACCGTGGAATTCGCGATTCCCAACGTTTTAGCGATAGAACGATGCGAGAGATCCTTGTTCTCGTGATGAATGCGCAAGATTTTATCACGCACGAGCTGTTCTTTCGACTCCATTTCTGCGAGTTTTGATCACAGGACTTTAAAACTTGCAGGATGTAAATAATGCACTATGAACTAAATTCACCCAAATTTTCATTAAATTCTACCCAACGGTTAAAAAGTTAGAGCTATTTCATAGTGTGGCAATTTAATCGTGGACACCCTTTACGTCTCATTTGACTTGAAATTACACGAGGTAAAATTTTACGCGCTTGTTAAAAAATATTTTTTTTTTGCTATGCATGGTTACAATGACTATTCCGATATTATAATAAATGTTGAATCAACAATTCTTAAATGTCAGCGACACGTTTTACGTGTCCATATTTCGACAACACCGTAACGATCTCCTGGTCGGGAACCTTCTGTGGGAGATCGTAAGTTCACACATAACAGATTCTAGATTAGTCAAAACGTTTTGAAAGCGACATCTATGGGGAAGTAAAAAAACTTAAATATGTACGCCATTTTCCTATTTCATCACTCATAAGAACATATTCAACATTTTAAATTAAATCTGTAAATTCATTTTTTGTTTACAAGCCATTTGGCATGTTAGTGTATTTTTCAACAATGGAAAAATTCGAATGTCAGAAGCGAGAAATACTCATGTTGGAGCGTCAATTTTGTCGCCAGCTGTAGTCCAAACCACTTGATGGAAACAGTTCAAATTTTGTCCACAACAATCTTTGTATTATTTTAAGCCATGGAGAAATTTTTTATATCCTACCTAATTTTTTCACAGAAATACGGATTTTTGAAATTGGTATGTCAAAAATGACTTTTTTCACATATGTTATGATAACTTCAAATGTATAAATTTCATCAACATAAAATTGAGGGTTATACATTAGTTATAGTGTTGTCAAAATTTCAGCCAAATATATTGATAATTGACAAAGTTACAGAAGGTTGAACAACGCGTATTTTGGAAGCAAAATTTTGCTCGGCTTTTTTTTGCTACTGAGTGTACGCTAAGAACGTCCAAAAAATGCATCAACTCCAGAAATCATAGCGAAAATACAGGATATGGTTTTGGAAGACCATCGATCGCCTGTGGATGTAACAGCTGATACCATAGGTATCTCACATGGTACAATATGGCATATTTTGGCTGATGTTTTGGGTTTCAAAAAACTGTGTGCACAATGGGTACCGCATTTGCTAACAAAAACAAAAACAGATTCGAATGCGACTTTCTGAGTAACATTTGGAGCCGTTTCGAAAGGATAAAAAGGATTTTCTGCGTCGATTCATCACTACGGATGAGACTTGGGCCTACTACCATGATCTTGAATTAAAACAAGAGGCTAAGGACTGGTGTGAACCAAGCACTTTGGCTCCGAAACGAGTTCGTGCCCCGAAATCGGCCAAGAAGGTGTTAGAGTCAGCTTTTTGGGATGCAAAAGGAATTTTATTGATAGATTGTCTCCTAAATGGTAAGACACAAAACTCTAATAAGTATTGTGGCCTTTTGGAGCAGTTAGATAAAAAAACAAAATGTGAAAACAGAACCGGTTTGCTGAAGAAAAATATCATTTTTCAATAAGACATGCTGAACACAGCTCATAAAAACCATCGTGAAAATCAATGTATTGGGGTACGAATTGATGCAGCATCCACTCTATTCGCCAGATTTAGCACCTTCTGACTTCTGGCTATTCTCACACTTCATACATTCCTTCGTGGAAAGCATTTTTCATCAAATAAAGAGGTTATAGCCGCCCTAGAGGAGTACTTTGCAGGCCTTCCAGAAAGGCACTTCCGTGATGGGGCTAGGAAGTTAAATGATTGTTCGACCAAGTCTATTATTATTATGGGAGACCATACACTGAGCCAAAAAAGTGATGTCCTCCCAAAAAAATGTATTTCCACTGCTATCTTAAATGCGACTTCATTCATTCAAACTCCGCATCGAAGCCTCTGACCCCATTAGCAACTTAGCCTATTCCTGGTTTATCCACTCCATTACCGAAAGTAAATCACACATCATTTTTCAACTCGCACTTTGCTGTTTCAAGAAAAGTGACCAGGCTTATGAAACAAGAACAATGCTAATTGATTGTAATCGCAGAAGAAAGTTATCACGCTAACGAACAAAACCATCAAAAGCAGAAGGAGAATTGAGAGTTGAGTTATAAGATCGTAACTTCTTGCAAGTTCGCTCGTTGTTCCTATAACCGGAAGCTACATTATCTATTAATTGCAGAGTTTTCCCTTGTTACCGATAATCTCTATATAGTTTCTCAATAAAATCATGAACCGAGCAAGCGTCAGCTGCAAAGCTGAAATTGATTTGAATATCCTCATCCTACAGCAACCATTACGAGACTTTCGCTGTTAAACTTTCAGCACTATTGAGCCTTCTTCTCACCATCCCCTTGCGCTATAATTCTTGATCCCCCAAAGGACCATTTCAAATCTGGAGCTAGTAACTTCAACTTTCTTCTGTCCCGAGGACAACTAACCACACAGCCTAACTAAAAACCAAGAAAAAAAGACCAAGAACACTAAGCTTCCGGCACGAAAGTTTCTTCAGCCTACACGCCAAGAAATTGTCTTCATTTCTTGTCTTACAGCTCAAAGCCGGAATAACTGCCGCATCGATGCGCGGCGCACGATTTGTACGAACTTCGCATTTATTCCTTCTTTTTTTTCAATTCCACTAATGGAAAAGTTTTGTCACGGCTGATTGGAGCAAATCGGTACGACTTGAAAGTGTGATGTAACGGAAGTTTCAGGCCTCGGTCTTGGCCAATTTTTCAGCAAATCCGTTTCCGATTCGGAAAACTGTGACAAAATAATCGTAGCTTTTTCGAACTAATGTATCGAAACCGACTGAGTTGGATCTCATTCAATAAGGAAATGTGTCAATCAAGGATTGCTTCCAAGTCGGTACACTAAAACTTAAGCGAGATGAGGATGAGATCCGGGGTCGGAGGGTGAGCACAGATGAGGATACGAGTTTTACGGGTCTGGTTATTTTTGGTGTGATGAGATTAGAGGTGGGAGGTGATTTATCGGCTCGTTTTACACAGATAAAGGTTTACCGGGATAAGGACCGCAATGTGAAGGGGAGAATAAGACTGAGAGTAAGTAATGCTTGCTAGTTTTGTGACCTACATAAATGGGACTTGAATGATTGTGAATTGGGGATGCTTCATGATATGTAAATTAGTTGAGGATTAATTATCACTGGTTTCTGAAACTTCATAGTTGAAGGATTCTCTTACGTAGCATATAAACGGATTTAAATTAATCAAGCATTCTTGAATGACGAAATTGAATAGAAAACTTTCGCCGTAAGAATTATCTTAGTTCGAATTTAAAATGAACATTAATTTCGAATCGAATCTCTCCACTTCTTTCGCAGATAATCGGCATCATATCAGTATTCTTCATCTGCGTATCGATCATATCATTCTGCCTGAAGACCCATCCGGACATGCGGGTACCGTTACATCCGGAACATCACGGTGAAGGCGGCGAGCCAAAACACCGTCCTGGGTGCTGGACAAAACTCAAACGAACGCCCACGTGGCGTTCTTCTACATCGAATGCGTCTGCAACGCTTGGTTTACCTTCGAAATCATGGTAGGTTGATCTTTCTACGTTTACCCTTGTGTGTGTGCTGAATTCAATTTCCGTTCATTCCAGGTGCGGTTCATCTCGTCCCCTAGTAAGCTTAGATTCATCACATCGTCTGTAAATATCATCGACTACATCGCTACGTTAAGTTTCTTCATCGATCTGATACTGCAGCGGTTCGCGTCGCATCTGGAGAACGCCGACATACTGGAGTTCTTCTCCATCATCCGTATCATGAGATTGTTCAAGTTGACGCGACACTCGTCCGGGTTGAAGATTCTCATCCAAACTTTCGGGCATCGGCCAAAGAGCTGACGCTGCTAGTGTTTTTCTTAGTTTTAGGTATTGTGATATTCGCCAGCCAGGTGTACTACGCAGAACGGATGCAGATCAATCCGCACAACGACTTCAACAGCATACCACTGGGACTGTGGTGGGCCCTGGTCACGATGACCACCGTCGGCTACGGAGACATGACCCTGAAGACCTACATTGGGATGTTCGTTGGTGCGCTCTGTGCACTGGCCGGTGTGCTGACGATCGCCCTGCCCGTTCCCGTCATCGTGAGCAACTTTACGATGTACTACTCACACGCAAGCCCGTGCCAAGCTGCCAGCGCAGGGCGTCGCGTTTGCCCGGTAGAGCTTATCACGGCCTCCGCGGCTGCCAGGTTAGTAGCGCGAGGGGAATGGGATCTTATCGATTATTGTTCACCTGAGCCGTCAAACGGTCGTCCAGGGTCGGATTAAGGATTGTGAGGATGTAACACAGCTCATCTAGATGATCTTTTTGATTTGCTGTTAGTTTTAAAAATTGAACTGCTGAATCCAGTTTCCATCATTTCACATTTATTATATCTTGTTCTTCCGTTTGCTATCTCAGTTCCTTGAAAATCATTTTTTTTTTGTTCTTTCGTTCCTTATTGTTCCGAAACTGACTAATCACGAAGTCAACGTCCAATTCCTTCAACACGTTACACGGCAACCGGTTCATAATAATTTTCATCTTGGAGAACGACCGTTCACCACTCGCATTCGTAACGATTAATTCAAATATATAAAGGGCGATACGGTCAAAATTTGGTCAATATCAACTTGACGTATTTCTTTCAATTTTGCATTTAAAAAACCTCAACACCCCTCATTTTGAAGGTGTGTGTGTGTGTAGAATGTTGCTCCTATTTTGATTTTGGAATTCACTCTTCAGTTGTCAAAATGCCGTCCAAGCAAGAAGAGCAGCGTATCAAAATTTTGCTCGCGCATCGCGAAAATCGAGCTACTCGCACGCAAAGTTGGCAAATCGCTAAAAGTTGCCAAATCAACCGTTACAAATGTAATTAAAGTGTTTGGGGAACGTTTGTCGACAGCCAGGAAGTCTGGATCGGGGAAATCGAAAACCGGAAGCCGCTGAGACGACAAAGAGAGTTGCCGGTAGTTTCAAGCGAAAGCCTAACCTATCTCTCCGAGATGCCGCAAATAAGCTGGGTGTATCGTCTACAACCGTGCATCGAGCCAAAACAGAGCCGGACTATCGACTTACAAGAAGGTAGTGACTCCAAATCGCGATGATAAACAAAATACGACGGCCAAAGCGCGATCCCGGAGGCTGTACACGACGATGCTGACGAAGTTTGACTGCGTGGTAATGGACGACGAAACCTACGTCAAAGCCGACTACAAGCAGCTTCCGGGACAGGAGTTTTATACGGCAAAGGAAGGGAAGGTAGCAGATATTTTCAAGCACACGAAGCTGTCAAAGTTCGCAAAGAAATATCTGGTTTGGCAAGCCATCTGTACCTGTGGCTTGAAAAGCAGCATTTTCATAGCTTCCGGGACTGTCAACCAAGAAATTTACGTGAAAAGAGTGTTTGAATAAACGTCTGCTGCCTTTCCTGAAGAAACACGGTTGTTCCGTACTGTTTTGTCGGATTTGGCATCTTGCCATTACGGTAAAGAGGCCATGGAGTGGTACGCCGCCAACAACGTGCAGGTGGTTCCCAAGGACAGAACCCTCCCAACACGCCAGAGCTCCGCCCAATTGAGAAATACTGGGCTATTGTCAAGCGGAACCTAAAGAAGACCAAAAAACTGCTGAGGACGAGCAGCAGTTCAAGAGCAAACTGGCTTTCTGCGGCGAAGAAGGTGGACAAGGTGGCTGTACAAAATCTGATGGCAGGGGTCAAGCGTAAGGCCCGGCAATTCGGATTTGGAAAAGCAGAAGCCTAACTGAATATTTTCCTGAATTTTATACTAATTGAACTTGAAAAAAAGATTTAATTTGATTTTTTAAATAAACGATTTCACCGATTTACACGCGTTTTCCCTTGACCAAATTTTGACCGTATCACCCTTTAGAGCTCTCTTTGTCGCGAACATATTACAGGGCTGAATCGATAGCATTGCCATGTTCTTCTGAGACTACAGAATTCTAATCTTCCCGGTAGAATTGCAAGAAAGGTACCATTATTAACCGTTATGTGTCCAACAGAGAACAAAGTTACCTTCTTCGATTTCAGAACATATTTCATTCAGTTTTCATAGTAGAATATTGATACTTTTTGTCAACGCATATCTCGTTAAAACTTTTCATCCGGGAGTGAAATAATGAAGGCATTGCTAGGGGAGGGTGGGGCGCGAAAGGCCGACAGGAAAAGTTTTTACCAACGGAACTAAAATAACCATAGCTATGGATATATCCAACCAATTTGAAATATTTTGGCAGTTTTGGATTCAGGAATTCAAATACTTTTTCATAATTTTCTAATATGATCGATAGATACAATCAGTCTCTGGAAAACAGGATATCCGGAACAATGTTCCGAAAATGGTATACTTATAAATGTTTCAATAGAAAACCAACAATAATGATACAAAAACTGGAAAACTGGAAAAAGGAATGTGTGTGATTTCTATATGACAACCCGGTGACTTGGTTC
The DNA here is from genome assembly GCA_034211315.2 of Aedes japonicus. NCBI lineage: Eukaryota > Metazoa > Arthropoda > Insecta > Diptera > Culicidae > Aedes > Aedes japonicus. The sequence continues at coordinate 12,712 of JASCZW010018165.1, forward strand.
AAGAAAAGTTACCCCGGAGCAGGTATCTATCAGGCTACGGATGGCCAGAAAATTATTTATTGAACCCTAACAATATGGGCGTCAAAATTCTTGGAATCGTCCCTGAAGAATGTCTTATCGTTATCGGTACATCCGATGACTTTGCTACGGAGTGGCCAGTCTAAAGAACCGCGAGTCAGAGCTATCGCTACAGTTATGTTTGTTGGCAATAGAACTCCGGATGGACAATCCAAAAAGTGCTGGCCAAATTTTTTCACACGGACGGCTGTTGATCAAGTTCTTGGAAGAGAACTTGCAGTCGCGCTCTCTGAACCTGTAAAGAATTCAGTTAAACGTGATGCAGCCGCAAGAGACCCACAAAATGGCGCCTGCCACATATATATTTATTTATTTTATTCATCTGACAGCATGTAATAGTCTTAATGAATCTATATTCTAGTTCTAAGCACGTCAACACTAATATCAAAATCAAATTCAGGATACAGTTGCACTGAAAATTACGAACCATACATGAACCTACTCTAACCGGCCGAGCGACCCGGATGAGTCCAACCAACTTTATGGGACACGTACTTCTGGAACGACTTCAAGAATTTTGACACCCATATTGTTAGGGTTCTCTCTTAGCTCAGTCGGTAAAGGCGCAGCTTCAAAGCAACACCATGCTGGAGGTGGCTGGGTTCGATTCCCGGTCTGGTCTAGGAATTACCTCGATTGAGGAAAATTTCTCGGCTCCCTGGGCATAGCGTATGATTGTATTTGCCACATAATCATACTAATGCAAAAATGGTAACTGGCATCGAAAGCTCTCAATTAATAACTGTGAAAGTGCATTTAGTAGAACACTGAGTTGTGAGCAAGCAATAAGCTAATTGTGAAGCTTGAAATGCTAAAGAAGAAGAAGATTTTTAGGGTTCATATAACTTTCTGGCCATCCGTGAGACCATGGAAATCTGCTACGTGGTGGCTGTTCCAGAATCATTCACCGGATTGTCATATGGAAATCACACACATTCCTGTGTATTCTGTGGATAACTTCTAGTGTCAGTACTGCTGGTTTTATATTGGAATCTTTAATAAGTATACCAGTTTCGGAACATGGTTCCGGATATCCAATATTTTTGGATACGGATCAGTTGTATTCAGTAATATTAGACATTTATGAGAAAGTGGTTGAGTTTCTTAATCCAAAACAGTAAACATATTCCAAATCGGTTGGATATTTTCTGGGTTATGGTCCATTTAATTCCATGGGTAAAAACGTTCCCTGTCGGCCTCTTAAGGGTTATTTTGGTGGACACACAACGGTTAGGGGAAGAGAACCAGCAGGCACAGGCAAGGTGCAATAAAAGGGCGGAATATTCTTTGGAGCGAAGAAATAAAGATAAATTTGTTTTACTCTGATGCTCAACAAAAAGTTCGTAGACCAGCCAGCAGACAGCTCGATCCACGGTACACATGAAAAACCGTGAAGCAAGCGGTAACATCATGGTATGAGGTTGTTTTTCTTGGTAGGTCCTATTTTTTGTATCAATTCCATCATGACTTAAGATTTGAGTACAAAGAGATCATGGCAGAGGTTATTTTCCATTATGCAGAAGAGAATATGCCTCTAATACGCTCTGTTTCATAACAATAGAACCATTCAAAAAATGTTTGAATTTTTTGTGAGTTTATAATGACCGTGTAGAAGAGCTGACACACCCAAAAGTTGAAATTGTAGCAAAAAATGCAAAATTGCAATTTTGCAGTTTTACAATCATATCTTGAGAAATCCGCATGATTCTGAAAGGCAAATTTGCCCATCATGTTACCACAAAGCGTTTTATGGTATAAACAAAGCCATGCGGTGCGTGCGAGTGGTTATCGCTGTGTGCCTAGTGCCTCGACAATCGCAGCAACCGTTGGGTTTTTGTTCAACCGTCAACAACTTCTCAATATGGGTGAGACAATGGCACAGAACGCCGCTGCGCCATATTCCACTGTCGCTATTCCGCTGTCAAGTGTTCTATTTTTATCTGCACTCGTCATCACACTCCTATCGCCCTCTCATCAAGTCACCATGCGGTTTATGAAATAAACGAAGGCATGTAAGTGTGTGCGACCGAAATTTGCTTCATTGTTGTAACGTTGAGTGCCTTAAAAACCGAAGAAACTGTAGGACTTTTATTCCATTCACCTCAACTTATTGTGGTGACTGGATGGTTACAATGAAGAGCCGTCATGCTGACGGTCGCGGTTCGACTCTCGGTAGCGGATGGTAATCTTTTTTTTGTGCGCCATTGAATTTACTACTACTAATCAACTGTACAACATCACGCACACATTGAATTTTTCTAATCGAATTGATGTGTTGCTTTTTTGCCCACGACCAATGTTGCTTTCTTTCTCCAAGTTGCGATCCATTACGAGAAATGAAACCAAACCATGCGAAATTGCATTACAATCTTGCTTTTTTATTTTGGGTGCACCACTACACATCTGCATCAATAAACACCCTTTATGAACAGCAAAAGAAAAAAATAGGAAAATTGTCGCTCCACAACTATAGAACCAATACCTATATAATGCCATTCAACGCTAATCGCCGCTTCAACTGCAGCTCAATTTTCTTTCCCCAATTAAGGGCTTATGCTGAATCATTCTTGGTGACAGTCATTACCTCAACATTAAGAATTGATATTACTCAGAGTCGGTACTAGATATTGAAAATTTAAGCACATCAGTTCGTATGCCTACTGGCCGTTAGCACTCTGATAGAGTTCGATTAGATGTTCATTCACTAACAATCGAGATTTATCAATTTGAAATAGTAAGGTGAATTTGCGAGAGCGAGATAAAAGATAGGAAAAAATACATGGAGCAGCGATTCACCCTGACGTGTTATGACGTGTTTTGTATAAGCTCTAAAATGTCACGTGGAACATATTTGTCAGAGCAGGAGAAGGGAAGACTTTGGCTTCTCGTGATTGTGATATCGGTATTCACGAAACCGCTCGTCGTTTGAATAGATCTCATAACGGTGTTTTGATTTTTGGAAATAAACTTGATGGATATAGAAAAAATATCAAGCGCAAAATAATCAACGCTGCAAGCAGCTTACTCAAAAGTTGGAACCAGCTAAAAGGCTGACCTTATGCTTGATGTTTCACGTTTAACAGTGTA
>JASCZW010018166.1:0-15902 GCA_034211315.2 Aedes japonicus
ACGCATTCAAGTGATCATAACTCAAGAATTAAACAACATACACGGTTGATCAAAACGTCAAACAAATAGAGTATTTAGTCCCCTTTCAAACTGATATAAAACAAGTTATTACATTTCACCGTTTCAAACGAACTGTCGCACTTTACTTTTGATCGATGCCATCATGATCTACACAGTCGCTGGTGACACTGTCCACTTATTCCACTTTAAACGCATTTGTTTTGCATTTGTCACTTCTTTACCGCATCCTCGAAGTTTTCGCTCGACAATTGCCCAATATTTTTCGATCGGTCTGAACTCAGGACAATTCGGAGGATTGATCTCTTTGCCGACGAAATTAACATTGTTTGCAGCATACCATTATAGTACTTCCTTAGAGTAGATCCAATTAAAACATAACATTGGTCTTGTGTTAGCAAACGAACGGAAAAATCCACTTTTTCAAGACTGTCTTTAATGTAAACATTCGACAACATTGTGTGAGATGTGATGAAAACCTTCGTTTTATTACCACAACTGCATATTCCTTGCCAAATCATTAGTTTCCGAACAAACTTCTCAGCAAAAACAAATATACCTGGAAGGGACATCCCTACGACTAGTTTCCATGTAATTTTTTTTTCCGAGGATTTGTTTATATGTTTGACATATGTTTTGTGATCCATTAACATACAGCCATCAAATTTCGTCAAAACTCGTTCGTATAGTAATCGTGCTCGCTTTTTGGCCACTAAATTTGCATACATTAATTGTTATGTTATGTATTCTCCGTGCGTGGAGTAACGATTATGATGTAGAAGGAGATGTTCGCTCATCACCATGAGGCACCAAGAGTGAACATTAATGTTTTTGGCTAGAATGAAAGATATGAAGAGAAAGTTTTTGATAGTTCCGCCAGTGTGCGGCAGGCTTGGAAATAGAACAGATGTTTAGGAAATTGTGCGAAAAGGGCATGTCTACAGTGGTACTTGAACCAAAGACGTCCATTTTTGCCTAACATCCCACTGCGGGGTAGGTTGAAGCACGGACTTAGTCCGCCACTTCAACAGGTGAGTGATCGTTAGTGATCGTCAGTCGTTGCGAATCAAAACAAAACCCAAAAAAAAGGAGAGAGTTCCTCTCCCATGTGCGCATCAATAAACAGAGTGCACACAATAGATCGCTAGAATAACTATACAAGCCACAGTGGTACATGAGCGTCTTTCAAACCGGACATTTTTGCCTATTGAAGTGGCGGACTAAGTCCGTGTTTCAACCTACCCCGCAGTGGGATGTTAGGCAAAAATGGACGTCTTTGGTTCAAGAACCATTGTAGACATGCCCTTTTCGCACAATTTCCTAAACATCTGTTCTATTTCCAAGCCTGCCGCGCACTGACGGAACTATCAAAAACTTTCTCTTCATATCTTTCATTCTAGTCAAAAACATTAATGTTCATTCTTGGTGCCTCATGGTGATGAGCGAACATCTCCTTCTACATCACTAAATTTGGTTTCAGGGAGCGATTCGGATGTTTACTGGCACAAATAGACTTAAAGGGTGATACGGTCAAAATTTGGTCAAGGGAAAACGCGTGTAAATCGGTGAAATCGTTTATATAAAAATCAAATTAAATTTCTTTTTCAAGTTCAATTAGTATAAAATTCAGAAAAATATTCAGTTAGGCTTCCGCTTTTCCAAATCCGAATTGCCGGGCCTTACGCTTGACCCCTGCCATCAGATTTTGTACAGCCACCTTGTCCACCTTCTTCGCCGCAGAAAGCCAGTTTGCCTTGAACTGCTGCTCGTCCTTAGCAGTTTTTTTGGTCTCTTTAGGTTCCGCTTGACAATAGCCCAGTATTTTCAATTGGGCGGAGCTCTGGCGTGTTGGGAGGGTTCTTGTCCTTGGGAACCACCTGCACGTTGTTGGCGGCGTACCACTCCATGGCCTTTACCGTAATGGCAAGATGCCAATCCGGCCAAAACAGTACGGAACAACCGTGTTTCTTCAGGAAAGGCAGCAGACGTTTATTCAAATACTTTCACGTAAATTTCTTGGTTGACAGTCCCGGAAGCTATGAAAATGCTGCTTTTCGCCACAGGTACAGATGGTTTGCCAAACCAGATATTTCTTTGCGAACTTTGACAGTTTCGTGTGCTTGAAAATATCTGCTACCTTTCCCTTCCTTTTGCCGTATAAAACTCCTGTCCCGGAAGCTGCTTGTAGTCGGCTTTGACGTAGGACGTCTCAGCGGCTTCCGGTTTTCGATTTCCCCCCGATCCAGACTTCCTGGCTGTAGACAAACGTTCACCAAACACTTTAATTACATTTGTAACGGTTGATTTGGCAACTTTTAGCGATTTTGCCAACTTTGCGTGCGAGTAGCTCGGATTTTCGCGATGCGCGAGCAAAATTTTGATACGCTGCTCTTCTTGCTTGGACGGCATTTTGACAACTGAAGAGTGAATTCCAAAATCAAAATAGGAGCAACATTCTACACACACACACCTTCAAAATGAGGGGTGTTCAGGTTTTTTTAATGCAAAATTGAAAGAAATACGTCAAGTTGATATTGACCAAATTTTGACCGTATCGCCCTTTATGTCCTTCTCTTCAAAGAATGTTACGTACGGTGGAAAAGTTGGAATCGTATTTCTTTGCCAAATCACGTATGGAGACACCTGGGTTGCCTTTCACGCACCTCAACACCTTTCTCCTCAGCTCTTTGCCGCTAATACCAATTCTATTAGAAATGCGCTATGCTCTATCCACACTTAGAGTATCCTTGTAAAGTTTGATTACGGTGTGTCTTGTTGACTTTGAGAATTTTAACACTTTTGCTACATTTGAGGCAGACCACGAAGGATTCTCTAGATGTTTGTGCACAATTAATTTTCTTTTCTCAAGTTCCATGATCCGTAACTTCGAGATGCGTCGATCAATTTAGAATCACTTTTCATCAATATCTTCGTCAATAAAACATCAACAAATGCCTGTCAAACGTTTTTTGTTCCAACCACCAGGGACTAGGTGGTGTACTAAACCGTGCGTCCTGGGTTACTTTGAATCGAGCTTTAATACCGTTAAGTCACCATTCATCGTGCATTTTTGAGAACTTTGCATGACGTTGGGCTCTTCAAATATATCAAATTGAAAATTTCGCTCTTGAACATCTGCAATTATTGTTTCAATACGAATAAAAATAAGAAACTATCTTTTTATGGCAAGATAGATGTATTTAGATTTCAGTGCTCTTCCAGTGATATGTTAGGGTCTCCTATCACCCTGATAACCGTGTGGGTAGGAACCCATTTACCGTACATAAGATTCCTTAAATTTAATTGAAACATTAACTAAAATGTTGAATTTAAATGTGAATTGTGATTTTTATTTAGTCAAGCATAAACATGTGAAGGTTATGTGTTTTAACCGTAGTAGGCGATCAAGCTCGAACAAAAACAATTCGAAACGAATGCAAAAAATTTCAAATTTAATTACGTTCGAATCATCTTGCACAGTATCACCACCTAGTAAACTCATTGCTACATTAACTCTGACAGTTTGACTGGCAACCCGTTTTTCGCTCACCAATAAAAACAAATCTGTGGCACCATCTGTTACTTTATTGCTACTTGATATCTTGAGGAAAGCCATGTTTTTTATAGGTAAATGAGATAAAGTCGAACATATGTCTGCGGCAAGAGGTCGGTCAATCTGGCCAATTTAAAAACTTTAAAAGATTTCAACGCTTTTCTAAAGACCGGGCGAGACTGCACGGTAAATCTGAAGTATGCACTTATGACTTCAAAGTAGGCACTTTGCTTGAAGACTGGATTTATGCATAAAATGCCTAAAAAGGTTTTATGCAAAAATGCCTAAAAAGGTTATACGTCAAAAAGTGACTAAAACTTAGGCACTTTTCAGCATGTGAAAGGGATTAGAAACTATGCATTTTTAAATGTGATTGTGTTTAGAACTAGTCACTTTATGAAAATAAGATGAATAAGAAACTAAGCGTCAATATATCAAAACTTCGGGTCTGATTTTTTTGTAATCAACAACATTCCGTATCGATTTATCTCAAAGCCCCACATATGCAAATAAAATCCATCATAAGGAACATGTTTCTTCTTGCTGGAATTGGATGATTTGCAGAAGAAAGTTTTCAATTCTGGTTATAGGTTATAATATCAACAGATATAGATCAATTTAAATTATCGAATTAGTGCCAACGGCTGAAAATAAAGAAATAAAAAACAAAATCTTATTAGTTCCTCATAGCCTGTCCATGATACCGGATTAAGATTTGGCTTGCAAGAACCTATTTTTTTACAATCACTTTTTTCCGGCAAAGCCAGTCAACTAGAATAAATCGATATTTCCACTTTGATGACAGCTCTGTTTTTATGCATTTTTTCTATCGCACTGGAATAAGAAAAGAACTTAAAAGTATTCATTTTTTGGGATTAAAAAGTAGGCACTTTTTGACGTATGGAGTATGTTCATTAAAATGCATAGAATGTAGTCAAAAAATGTCTACCTCAGAATTACCGTGTGGGCCACTGATCGGGTGATCTCGATTAAGCAACATACACATTTTTTTTAGTCTAACAAAATTTTCAAAGAAAATTTATGTTTAATGCCATGCTACAGCTGAACTTGCATTTTAAACAATTGCTATTAATTAGGCGTACTATGAAAATAGATATAAATAGCATCACAAGCATTTTCACTTCACTTATTTTTAAAAACCCTTAAAAAAAAACACTCTTACGAGCGTATTAGTAGAACGATTGTAAGGGTAGGAAAGTTTAAATTAACACTTCACTTGATCACTTTTTCTAAAAAAAATAAAAAACTGGTCACTTTTTTAAACTATCACTAGTAAACGCGAGCAAATTCCGTTAAATTCCACTACAGAAAGCTTATCTTTTGACAGATAGGCTTATTTCGTCTGCGACTTACAGACTTCTTCAGTGTCGAATGCTCGACATTTTTTTTCAGTCCGTAGTCTTCAGGGTTTTTTTTAACAATTACTTCTGCAAGCCGAAAATGTTGAAGGTGGAACCAGCCTTTCAGCTGCATTTCTGGCCAACAGCACTGTGTAGTTTTCCTTATCGCCGTTTCCGAATACATATTGGATATGCTTTTGGAGCCACATACTTCGCACAACTAGTTGGAATGCTGATTCATCCAAGTTAAATATTTGATTTGGAAGCTGCAGCTTCTCTGAGTACTGTAAGCGGCGGCTGGATAGTCATGAAGAAAATGAATATAATTTTTGGCTCAGGAAAGTACTAGCACACCGGTCCTAAGCTTAATGAATCGCCCCTAATGATTTAACTCACACCAACACACCCTCAAATAATCTATCAAACTAACATAGCGAATCAAAACAAAAACAAAGATACTAGTACCAAAAAGTGCAAGAGTGTCAAATCGCTAGTTTCATATTGATTGTTGGTGTAAGTGTGTTCTGAAACCAATTCCGTACTAGATGTTCCGTTACTGTTGCCCTGTGAGATACTTAAGCATATCTTTTGATAAACAGCGCCATTAACCTTTTTTCCAGGAATACCATTTATTAACAGAGTTTTGATCTTTCGAAGCCGGATACATTGTCCGGCTCCGACCCGCGGACCTTACGGACGATCCATGCCTGACGGCGTCCAGTGAAGTTCCAAAGTCATCCCCGGAATACCTTTGCCTTTGCGGCTTTTTCTGGCTCATCCTGTTCATAATTACAGCGGTATCATCATAGACTAACTCTAAGACCAGTAGGTCCCGAACAAATACGATTTGTTTCTTGGCTCAGTCAGTACTAGCACATCGGTCCTAAGCTCGGTCTCAAGCTTAATAATGCGCCCCTACACGAACACACTCTCAAATATTCTGTCAAAATAACACCATAAATCAAAACAAAGACGCAAATATGTATAGCAAGGTGCTGGCTTCAAGGTGTACTTCGGACCAAGGGGTTCTACAACAGTGAACCAATTTCAAATCATTAGTTGCATATTGATTGTTGGTATTTATCATTCATCCTACTCACAATTTCGATGCACGGTGAATGGAGACAGTTGTTTTCTAAGGGATCCATTTACATTCCATTTTTTTTTTTGTGGAAAACGTGATTAAGGGCTTAAAAAACTGCAGCGTTTTTTTTCCGCCACCACAGCAAAATCGCGGTGAAAAAATCGCCACGGTGAGATTACATGGCGGCTTATGGAAGCGCACAGGGCTTCAGGGCTTCAAAATAGTTGAATTTATTGGTAACACCAGTTTTGTCAACCTTGGCATCTAGAATCGCCCACAAATTCTCAATGGGGTTGAGGTCAGGGTTTTGTAGAGGCCATTCCAGCGGCTTGATCCGACAAGACCAGAAGAAAGATTCTTTTTGGCAGCATGCTTCGGGTCGTTGTCCTGCTGAAATACGAACCCCTCGTCAAGACCCGTCTGGATCAGCGAAACCCCTAGATTTTCTCGCAGGATGTTGATGTAGAAATTTGCCGTCATTATCGCGTCGATTTTCAAGAGGCTTCCCACTCCACTCCACGAAAAACACCCCCAGACCAATGTGTCCATGCTTCACCGTGCCTTGAACGTGGCGCTCCTGAAGCTCACCTGATCTGCACAACACACGAACCCTCCGCTTTAAATTGAAAAGCTCGAATTTTGATTCGTCCGTCCAGAGCTCAATAGAAAACCTGAGCCGTTTGGCTTTGTTTGCCTTGCTGATAAATGGGAGCTTCCAGGGAACTTTGTTAATCAGCCCCTGTGCTACAAGACGGCGACAAACAGTTCGACCATAAACTGATAACTGAAGGGTTTCCTGTATCTTAAGGACAGTTACTTTTGGGTTTTTCTTGACTTTGCTCATGAACTTGGTGTCCGTTTGTGTACCCGTTTTACGCTTCCTGCCTCTGCCTGGCAATCCACCACTGACCCGAACGTTTTTGTTTCAGTAGAATTTTTCCAACCACTGTCTTGCTAATACTGTACTTCCTACCGATAGGCCGGTGCGATTCACCGTAGTTAACATCACGAACCACCAATTTTCGGATACACAAAGGAATTGCTTTCCCAATTACCTTCTCCATGTTTCTACTGAATCAAACGCGATCACGTATACAAATGCACCAGGTCAAGCTGTTCGCTTCAAAAAACGTCAAAATATCAAAACAGAAACAATCGAGGGGTCTTTCGACGGAAACTTATCGAAAACATATGAATTTTTGTCACTAGTTTTGTTTTCAATAAATTTAATTTTTTTGGTTCTTTAAGTCGAACTCTTTTTTAATATTATTCCGTAAGTGAAATTTGAAAACTTGGATAAAAAGTATTTAAAAAAAATTAAATATAAAAAAAGACTAGCGTGTTTACTTTCATTTGAACCAAATAAATGAGAGAAACTCAAAAAATGATGAGATGGGCACTTTATTTTGCCTATCAGTGAATGTTTGCCTTCAAATAGCATGAGTTTATCAGTGGTTAACTACTCCATGATTTATCGAAACCAGCTGAAGTTGCATGAAGGACCAACAACTCGGGAGTAGCAAATCAGTCTCCACGAGAAACTCCTGGTGTCCTCATATATATTTATCCAATAACGACGCCGGCCACATCTTGCTGGCCAATTAGGAAAAGGAAGAAAGATTAGTTCGATACTCGTTGCTACTTATGTCCGTATATACTATGTACTGCACCCCACGAGTATCTTAGGAAAGGAATTTGTTAGTAGGAGATTTTTTGTAGGTAGATGACACAGTAGTGAGTAAATATGTTTATTCGTATTCTTATATTATTTTCCATTAAGGTGTTTCGAAGATCCACAATAGAGATATTTTAAGTTAAGTACCGATTTTAACCAACAGTATAGATGCTATAGGGATCCTCACGTAATGTGCTGATGGTTTTCCATTGCGCAAACAAGGTAAATTTTGAGTGACGCTGGAGAGCTGCTTTGGCACCATTTAAAACAACAGTAAAGATGTTTTGTAGCCACTTAAGAAATGGAATGATGATTTGCCACTAAAGAAATGCAAAGCGGTCTATCGGACAAACACACACTGGCAGAGATACAGTATTTAATTTACAGTTGGCGGTGACAAGTACCCTGAAGCACCCTTTAGCGAGCAACCATTGGCCAGGTAGCTGGTGGCTCTATTACCTTTGGCTAGGCAACCGTTGCTAGGCAGCTATTGGTTATGCAGTTTGTGAACCAGCCAGGGGTGAATTTGCAGCCAGCTGGTTGGCGCAACCAGGAGCGAAATAATTGAGATCTAGTTGGCAGCCATTTTTCGGTAAGGCGGTGGAGTGGTAGGAACGGTATAAGCTAGCCACCATCATCATTGCTAATGTGTAGAAAATGCAATAGTTAGCAACATTAGCATGAACAGTTACTAGTAATTAGCAGATAATTGTTGCGATGCGATTTCACATGACGATGTTCATGAACAGAAGGTACTTTTTGACAGTTCGTCCAGTTGCATCGACCTTTCGGTTCAAGGAACGGAAGGATTCCGCTACCTTCACCAAGGGTATGCGCTTCTGATTCTAGTGGACTTTCGGGTCGTGCAGGACAGTTGGACGGCCGAAATCAAGCTACTTCTCGATGCTCTTTCCCTTCGTTCAGTGAGGCAATGAACTACTAGAAGTCGGATCGACACGAAGTGTCCTACGATGGCTGATTTCTTCGGTTGTAAGACCATACCATCGAATGGAATTTTTTACCGCGTTCACCAGCACTGAAAAAAAACCAATGATAATATGAATCCTAGAGGGTTTGAGCTGTTTAGTGGAATACCTGTAACTAGAAATTAGAAGAAAAATTAGTATCTTCCATTTAATTCCAACTACCTTTGCTTATCTTCGACAGATACGCGTATTTCGTCTACAATGTGCAGACTTCTTCAGTGTCTCGTACTAATAACTCGACTTAAAGAAAACCTTCGCCACCTGCCGTATATATACTATTTTCTAAATACAAAGCGTTTACCTATCATTATGTTGTTTATACCTATCTTATTATTATTTTGCTTTATATATATATATATATATATATATATATATATATATATTTATATGTATATATATTATATATATATATATATATATATATATATATATATATATATATATAAATATCTATCCCGAGTGAAAAACAAGTGTACTTAATATCTATCTTACTTTTTTCCATCTATACCTAACCTACTTATTGTGTAGCAGCGGGTGCTCCGCTTCGTCGGGTTTGATGTCGTTTGGGTATTAAGTTGAAGAGCCATGTGTAACCGTTGCCTTGGTCTTTGTTAAGTAGATTTGTGTTCTGTTGTTTGTTTATTTCTAAGCTTTCTGCGACGTTTAATTTCCAGGGTGTAGATGTAGTCCGTAATATTGTGATGTCATTCGTCGTTATGTCGTGATTTTCCGTGAAGATGTGTTCTGCGACTGTTGATTTGAAGTTATGTGAAATTCCTTTCTCGTTCTGTTTAACAGCCTTAGTCACCTCCGCTAGATGCTCCTTGAACCTTGTTGCTAAGGTTCTCTTTGTTTGACCTACATATATTTTGCTGCAGTGTTTACACTTGATTCTGTATATCCCTGCTCTGCCTAAGGTGTCTACTGAATCTTTGGTGGAGCCTAACATCGATGCTAATTGGTTGTGCCTACTGGAAAAAACTAAGTCTAAACCAAATTCCCTAAGTCGTTGTTTTAGCTTTTGTGTAATGTCGTTATCGAAGGGAACGGATACACGTTTCAGGGGTTCAGGTGAGTCTGAGAGGGTTGTTTGTGATTTCCTATGAAGATGTCTTTCCTTTTTGTTGATGATCGCTTGAATTGTCCTCTTTTCGTACCCATTGAGTCTGGCAGTTTCGAAGATGATAATATATTTGTATCCAACACATGATTTTTTGCAAAGCATACTTTTCATTTCTTACAAAAACTTCATTTGTGTTTCTCAGAGTGTCCTGTTTATTTGTGAACACATCAGTGCTATAGGAAATTTTCCATGGATTTTTGCCAATAAATATGTGTGGATTATTTCGCATATAGGATTCGGCAAAACACTGTCTGTAAACAATAGGGGTATTATGATTGGCGATGCGTGAGTGGATTTGCCACCAGATGGCTGGAAAATTGTATAAAATAGCGATGTAAACTGTCTGCATCAAAACCACGTCCTTTTTATGTCACAAATCGCAAAAATCATCATTTCATGTCGGAAATTTGAACCACTTGTTTACTGAGAGCATGCAGCAACCATTTATAGTTCGGCGTGCGAAGTATTCGAAGTTTCTTAGAATCGTGCCTTCCAAAGTAAAATGTGATGATTTTAGTCTAGTAAATGTGATAATGGCGTTCATTTGTTGATTCTTTTCGTTAGTTCTAGCTTACCTCAGCTTGATTGACTGCACGTATCAATGGTTGCTACTCCGTGATTTATCAGAATCAGTGAATTTGCACAATGGATCAACTATATAGGGTTGGGAGTAACCGACCATTCTCACTATACCCATTACCCCCTTTCAATCAGGTGTGAATAGCGAAGGAATGTTAATGTGTCCTTTGCTGTTGAGGGACCATGTTTGCCTCTGCATCCCCACAAAAGTCACAGGAAGGAAGTTTTTTTTTATGTTAGTAGAGTAGGGTTCGAATTATCAGGATTCACTTTAATAAGTGGCGTGATCATATTTATTTATGATTCATAATCGTTAGTAAACTCTCACCGCCCAACAACAAATAACCGAAACAAAACAAACCCGATCCTAGAAATGAGAAGAAAAACTAGTATTTTCCATTTAATTCCAACTACCTTTGCTTATCTTGACAGATACGCGTATTTCGTTTACAATGTACAGACTTCTTCAGTATCGTGTACTAATAACTCGACTGGACCCGATAGCAAAATAGTGTGCAACAAAGCATTGACACAACCGTTCACAGCCGATGCTCGAGCAAACTCCTTATTATTTCGTAAACCTTCAATTTCCATAATCGCACTCCACAAACCACCTCACTACCAACAATCAATAGGCAACTAGCGATTTGAAATTGGTTCACTGTTGTAGAATCCCTAGGTCCGAAGAATACCTTGCAATCTGCACCTTGCAATATACTCTTGCGCTTTTCGGCACCTTTCGGTTCTAGTATTTTTGTTTTTGTTTTGATTCACTATGTTATTTTGACAGATTATTTGAGGGTGTGTTAGAGTGAGTTACGTTATTTAAGGCGAATCATTAAGGTTGAGACCGAGCTTGTGACCAATGTGCTAGTACTTACTGAGCCAAACATATATTCATTTTCTTCAAGACTATCCAGCCGCTATCACTAGTTTAACTAATATCCGCATCAATCAAGTAGAAGCTTCTAAAGAATAATCTATGTTAATCCACCGAAAACTACGATTGATGGACCTGGTAAAAATCCGAGTCCGTTGATGCAATTCGTGCCTTCTGGCAACCCTACTTTTGTTGGTGTCCAAGTTCATTGATTTAGCACTAACCGGGAAATATTTGGTCCTATACCCAATGATTTCATTGTCTCCAAGCCGTTTAACAAGGCTTTGTGGCATAGTGGACGAAGATAGCTCAATGCAGACGTCTTCCAAATCTGACAAATCGGCAGGTAATCGGTGGAGACCCTCCTGGTACCTCATAGTAGGATGCTTAGAAGCGGACCGGAAAGTTACTTTATGGTTCCATTGAACTATCATGTTCGAGGGGAAGTCTTTAATGACGGCTTTCATGGCGACTTGGTCAGTACAATCTCCGTACAGATTTTAATTTAGCTTGTTCTTTATATTGAGAGAGTTCTTTCTTCACGAGAGACAAATACCGCTCGATAGGTCGCAACTCCGGGCAGTTAGGTGGATTCGCCTTTTTCGGTACAAAATGGACTCCATTCGCTTTATACCATTCCAAAACAACTTTGGTGAAGTGACAAGATGCCAAATCAGGCAAGAATAGCGAGGGAGCGTCATGACTGCGTAGAAATGGTAACATTGTTTAGACATTCTTCACGGTATATTTCCTTGTTTACCGTTCGGGTAGTGATGAAGCTTCGGCTTGCTCGACCACAGCTGCATATTGCCTTCCAAAGCAAATATTTTTTGTGATACTTTTTCTTCGTCCTGAAATGCTCCTCTAGGCCATTCCGTTGCATGGTAGTATCATAAGATTTGTACCGCAATGCAAAGAAAAGCAAAAACGTACACTGATAACAAAAAATGATAACATCTATGTGTCCGACACATGCATTTTTGCAATGCGATCAACAAATGATGGCTATTTGTAACCACACATACTTCCTATGTGTGATCACACGCACTCTTAGTTTGTCACATAAACTTAATTTGTGTCTTTTTAGAGGGTTCTATTTATGTGTGAACATATCAGTTATTATGTGAGAATTTTCTATTAATTTATGCCAATAAATATGAGTGGATTGTTACCGGTGTTCCGTTTATCAGAAACCACAACTCTTCAGCTCTCTTTAAACTTGATTTGGCCACGTGTTACTATGCAAAATCCGGCCTGGAATGGGCAGGATAAGACACAAGAGGTCAAATATTCCAAAAATAGCCAATCTGTCTCTCTAGCCATTCTATAACTGTCTAGAACTTCACCCGATAGAAAAATAATGTGCACTAGGTAAGTGGAAACTCTTTGAAACTAAGAAGAAACAAATGGGGTCGACAATTTCAACAGAAAATGGAAACCGCCTAAGAATGCAGTCCGAAATCTGGTGTTTGATGTACCACAGAATGTTAAACAAATTTACAGAAAGAAGGATTAACATCTCAATCAACTGTCTAATTTTTGTTTCCGTAATGTCGGAAATTGAAGGTGTTTTATACGGAATGGTAGATGTCTTTAAAAGTTAGTGTGACCTAGTCTTGATAGTTCTTTTGAAACTTAGATTTCATGTGATGATAAGTTATATTGATGATAAGTTTGGATTGATTTAACTTTCATTCTAAAATAAAACTATGGTCCAAACACAACTCAGCGTAATAAATTTGATCGGTCGAATTTCCATAAAGTTGTTCTGTGCTGATTGATAAGATGCATCAATATTTTAATCAAACAATTAATCTCCTGGAAGAAACAGAGTATATCATAAACCTTCTCTAACGAACTCGAACTCTGAGATTGTGCTTTCTAGTAGTACCACCCTTGTTCCAAACGAAGTAGGTTGTTGATGTTAATCGAATGGCCTTCTCTTTTTGGCTAATAAATTTTGTCACATCCAAACTTAATAGTTGAGACATTTCCTAACCTGCCGCTGCATAACTTTATTCCCGATTGAGGAAAAGTTTATATTTACAACCAAAAAACTTCCCCATCAAATTCTAAATCGAGTCCACCATCCCGTTAGTGTGTGAAGTGCTGACACTGACAAAGTTTCTGTGGACTGCTGTAAATAATTGGATGGAAGAAGTTTAGCCAATCTAGTAATACATTATTCCCGCATAGTCTTTACAGCTCAGATTTGGGTAACTACTGTAGTTAGTGGTTCTGCCAGTCACGGATTTTTCTCAGCCTGAATACAATGGCTTGGAATTGGAATATTGAAACATGAATAAAATGAGCACAAAAGTCTTCCTTCTTATTTTTCTCGACCTGTGACTGCTGGCGGTCCCTGATTTTACGTATCAATAAGCCAAGGTTCATTTATCACAGCTTATATGGACAGTTGAATGCAATGGAACGCACTTCTCAATTTACGATCATAATAAACTTTTCTGCCTACAAGATCACAAGATTACCTTATTTCAGTCGTCTTACTATTTGTCGCCACAATGTTACCTAAAACAACAGAGAAAAGGATAAGCATTAGATTACATTTTGAAAATCATAGATTATGAATATTACCCTAGTTACCCGACATGTTAAACAATCCAGAGAAAACGTAGACCCCATTAGAGACGATAAAAAAGTTATTACTAACAACGACCCGCCAGCAACAGCTAACCAACCGAACTATCCATTGAAAGGCACATAAATTATATAAACTCCAACTCATTACCGCAAACTTTCCCCTCAATAAAGCATGCTTTTCCCTGAACTGGAAAGTACTGCAAAAACCTGATTAAGAAGTCAACGAACAACGCAAAACTGAACTACATTAGTTCAAGGTCCGGCCCAATCAATACTACAGTGCTTGTCCCCTTTCTTGCTTCCTGCTTCACTGCCGACGAGAAATTTTGCGCCAACCCCCAACTTAGTATTCCGATTTCACCAGTTGATGATTGAGAACGTTTTGCACCCCGCTTAATCCAAGCACCGAAGGAATTTTCGATCCGCAAATTTTCTAGACTAGCCCCAATGCCGAATCTCCCGTTGCTTCGCTAGGTCTTTTGAAGGCTCCTTATGAATTATTTTTTCCCCTCGATTTTTTATTTCCTCCTTTTTACGACAGCTAAACACTTTAACGGATGTTTTATTTATTAACACCATAAACCGGAGTTCAGGGGAAATTTCCATTTGTACACTCTTTCACCGACCTAGATCGGCTCTGACAGGCTTTGCAATAAATACAAAAAGGGGGACACAGACTATTCTCGACACTGACGCCAGCAAAGTGATTGTACGGTGAATATTAGACTGATGCAAATTTTGAAATATTCGCTCCCCGGTGCTTAAACGATTTCCAATGGTTCGCATTATATTTGACGTTCACATATAAATTATAATGGGAAAGGTAAACTTTTCGCTGACTGTCTACTAGCCTTTTCCTGCAGATCCTATAAGGATCTGACAAAACGTTCCATAGCTATTCTTATAGGAAGTTTTCTCAGTTAAAACTTGAAGGACGATTGTTTTGCGAACGAACATGAAAAGAATCTTCAACTTATTTAAAACGAAGTATCTGATTTCGTAAACACGAGGAATAACAGTTCCCTTACATGATGGTCATGCTAGTTTCCGTGGGGGTGCTGAGAGTTCTTTCGAGAAGTTTTCGTTTGGCTCTTTGTTCTCCTCTTTGTTTACAACATCAAATACGTTGTTTTGTTTATGTTGTCGAAAAAAATTCAATTAATGAAGAAATTAATACACGACCAGCCATTTTAACTCATTATTGAGTCGTTTTTGACTCACATTCGTCAAAAGTGAAGTCACTCAAATTTGTGTAAATGTTACTGGCAAGTCGACAAATCAAAAACATCGACTCAAATTAGATGGATGTTTTTTCTCGTCAATCCCAGTAACATTGACTCAAATTTGAGTGACTCCACTTTTGAGTCAAAAACGACTCAAAACTGAGTTAAAATGGCTGGCCGTGTAGTCTTTGCTCTAGGGTGAGCAAAAGGCTTGTTCGCGATACAAGCGACATAAGGCTTGTTAGCGACAAAATTTGGACACCCCTTTATTTCTGGAAATACTTCATCAACGCGTGCAATATTTCGCAGACTGATGTCTGTTCATTGTGTAAAGTCAATTTTTGGCTATACTACAAGCTTTTAGATCGAAGATGGCATCGAAAGAAGTGCGAAAAGCAATTGTGTGCGGACGCAATGAAAATCCGGATCTGTCAGTAAGAAAACATACAAAATAGCTTGGTTTTCCTGCATGCACTGTTCATAACGTTCTTAAATATTTCGATACACGTTTGACAGCAGTCAGGAAGGCTGGGAGCGGAACAATAACGGATCTCAGGAATCACCAGAAGGATGCGAAGGAGTAGCAAATATTGCAGAAGAGACTAGATCTTTCGGTACGTACTGTGGCTAGAATAATAAAAATGTTCCCCACTTTCGTTCATACTTCCAAGAACCGACAAGGTATGAAGTTGTTCAAGGTGAAAACTGTACCGAACCGTAATGATAAACAGAATGTTACGAATATTTGTGAAGTTTACCTGCGTGATCATGGACGATGAAACTTATGTGCTGGAAGACTTTAAGCAGCCTTCCGGAATG